>ML780865.1:1822906-1904914 GCA_009831015.1 Picea engelmannii | reverse complement strand
AGTGCGAAGGTGATCTTTTCCTTGTCTGAAAAATTATGAACAGAGAAATAACCTTCTAGCAGATTTAACCATTTATCTAGGGCATCTGCATCTATTTGACCTTCAAATACGAGAATATAAAAATTAACCTGTACCTTGAAAGGTGAGGTGCCTCCAAAGTGGTCGATTGATGAAGATGCGCCTGATGCTATCGGCAGGCGTTGAAGGATGTGGGAAAAATTCTCCATCATTTCATCCCTCTGTCACGTGAGAGCTTGCTCAAGCAACAAACTGATAGGATCGTCTTCTCCATCGTTTTTCTTTTCTTCCACCATTGAGGGTTTCTTGGGTGTGCGAGAGCGATTGTCCTCAAGAGAGACAAGCTCGAGACCCAACTTGCTATACTCGGACCTCATCGGGGACATGCACTAAAAAACGATCAAGAGCAGCTTGCTCTGATACCACTGATCCAGATTATTTTCGACACGAAATGAGAGTGGAGATATAATAAAGAAATGTACAGAGATATTGTAGATATTCAATAATATAACAGAAATGTATCAGAGATGCAACCATAAACACAGATATACAGTAATACACGATTTCTATTAATCAGAGAAATGTACAGAGACTGTAAAAATACAGAGTGAAAGACTCGCTAGAATGGTGGCAGTGTATCTCTGAGAAGAGATGTGACGGCTACTCGCATTCTCAAGAAGATGATTACAATGAGGCTCTGAAGGCCCTTTTACAATAAACAAGAATGCCAAAATTCCTAGACATCCAAAAACCTAACCTTGGGAGATGAAGCGCCAAAAGTCATGTGGGCCCCGTTTGGGTAAGTTGGTGCATCAATTTCCCGGGGTCGTAACTTTTGCATACGATCTCTGTTTTAGGCGTATGATAGATCGTTGGAAAGATCTATCTGAGGCCTAAAACGCTCGAGATAAAATAACATTGTTAGATTTTATTTTGCGAGAGAAACATACCCCCAAAAAACATTGTTTAGGGCCTCAAAATGGCCCCGGAAGTTCAGGACCCAAAAAAATTGCTAAAAATAGTAAATTACCAAAATTGCCAGAAACATGTTTTGGGCTAGTTGGAGAAGGTAGGTGGCCACCGATATCCACCTGGATCATTTTATTTCGGGTATAGATTTATCTTCTCAAGAAACTTTACTCAAATACATTGGAGGATTGCATCGCTACTTGAGGCACAAAATACTTATGTTTAACCCTACAAATCTAGATGAAGTTTGTGTACAAACAACTCATTTGGAAGAAAGAGGGAGGAATGAACCTCAAGAGATAAACAATAAGCCTTTTGTTAAAGGAGACAAGGGAAAGAGAAAATTCAAAGGGAATGGAAGAAATAATGCTTTAGTCAAGAAAGAGGGAGATAAACTCTCATGTAAACATTGTTCAAAGGATGGCCATGATGAAGACCATTGTTGGAAAATTCATCCTGAAATGAGACCCACAAAATTCAACAATAATGGGAAACTAAAGATTACTGCAACTACACAACATGATTTAGGTTCTTATTCAGGTGACGAAACAAAGATTACAACCACGGGTTTTTAAGGTAAGGATTCTATTGCAAGTACTAGTTCTTCAAGTAGTAGTAACCTTAATGAAACTCAACATGAAAAAGAAAGAATAGAGCTTTTCCACATAAGGGTTATTTCAAAGCATACCAAGATAGATACTCTTTTTGATACTGGATCTCAAACAAACCTCATATCTGAAGACACTGTCAAGAAATTAAAATTGGAAACTACTCCACATCCTAAACCATACCCTTTAGGATGGATATGTGACAATGCCAAATTGCATGTGACAAGAAGGTGTAAACTTAGATTTTCCATCACTGCAAAATTTATAGATGAGGTAGAGATTGATGTTATTCCATTGGATATCTGTGGTATTGTGTTGGGAAGCCCATATTTATATGATAGGAGAGCCATCTTTCATTGTCACGAGAAAAAATATCATTTGTTTAAAAATGGAGTTGAGTACATTGTTAGAGCACATACAAAGAAGTTGAATTTGTCACTTGTAAATGATGGACAAATGAAGAGATTAGTCAATGCTAGTAAGAATTTTGTCCTCTTGATGATCAAACCAAAAGACAATGTTGATAAAGAAGCTTTCCAAGGTTGTGATGCAAAGTTGAAATCTGATTTATATGAGGTTGTTAACCAATATGATGAGATGTTTCAGGAACCAAAAGGATTGCCTCCAAAAAGGGGTATCCAACATGAGATACAATTGCAACAAGATTGTCCTCTTCCAAACATTGATATGTATAGGATGTTAGTCACGGAGAATGTTGAAATTAAAAAACAAATCCAATAGTTGCTTGACAAAGGGGTCATCATGCCAAGCACATCGCCATGTGGGTCACCAACTGTTTTAGTGCCAAAGAAAGATGGTACATGGCGCATGTGTGTAGATTTCAGAGCCTTGAACAAGATTACGATATAAGAATCATTATCCTCTTCCTAGAATTGATGATTTTCTTGATCAATTGAAAGATGATAAGTATTTTACTAAGTTGGATTTGAGAAGTGGATATCATCAGATTATGATTGCTAAAGGAGACACATGGAAGACAAATTTCAAAACAAAGCAAGGTTTGTTTGAGTGGATGGTAATGTCATTTCGTCTTTGTAATGATCCTGCTACATTCATGAGAGTCATGAATGATGTTTTAAGGCCTTTTCTTGATGATTGTGTGATTGTATACTTGGATGACATTTTGATATTTAACAAATCTCGCGAAGAGCATGTTATGCATGTAAAAAAAGCTTTGGATGTCTCGAAGAAAGAAAATTTGTTTTTGAAGATGTCTAAATGTGAGTTTGGAAAGACCTCACTTGTTTACTTGGGACATATTGTTGGAGGAGGAGAACTGAAAATTGATCCTTCCAAGGTCAAAGTCATTTTGGATTGGCCCAATCCCAACAATGTGACAGAGGTAAGAAGCTTTTTGGGAGCAACCCAATATTGGAGAAAGTTTATTGCTAACTTCTCTTCAATTGCAGCTCCATTACATGCAGTGACAAGCATCAAACAAGTTTTCCAATGGGAAGGCAAGCAACAAAAATCTTTTGATGCATTAAAGGAGAAGATTAGTTCAGCTCCAGTGATTGCACTTCCTAATTTGAGACAACCATTTGAGATCCAAACAGATGCAAGCAATTATGCAATGGGAGCAGTCTTGTTACAACATGGTAAGCCCATTTCTTTTCATTCTGAAATTTTTAATGGTGTTGTGATTAACTATCCTACTTATGATAAGGAGTTGTATGCATTGGTGCAAAGTGTGAAAAAATGGAAACATTATTTGTTGGGAAAAGAAACTATCATTCACACATATCATCAACCATTGCAATACTTACAATCACAAACAAAGCTATAACAAGCAAGGCACTTCAGATGAATGGGTTTTCTACAACAATTCCACTTGGTTATAAGGTATAAGAAATACATTTATAACAAAGTTGTTGATATGCTTTCTAGGCCTATTGTTAGTGCTTCAGTTATTCTTAAGCATAATTCTACCATGCATGAGAGCTATGTTGAACAATATTATTTAGATGCTGATTTTAAATAAGTTTATGCAACTTTGTGTCATTCTAACCAAGTTAAGGAATTGGATTACCATGTGAATTATAAGCTTTTGTATCATCTTGGAAAGCTAAGTATTCCATAGGGTGAAAGAGTCAACATCATAAGGGAAGCACATTCTTCTCTTATTGCTAGCCACTTTGGTGTAGGCAAGACGACGACTAATCTGCAAAGGTATTGCTATTGGCATAAAATGAATGCAAGTGTTTCAAGATATATAAGAGGATGTCCTTTATGTGCTACAAGTAAGCCTAGCAATAGAAAGTTGGGTTTGTATACTCCACTTCCAATTCCTTCTTGTCCTTGGGAAAAAATTTCCATGGACTTTGTAGGAGGTCTACCAATGTCTAAAAGAATCATGATTATCTTTATGTTGTGGTTGACCGTTTCAACAAAATGTGTATTTTGATGCCTTGTAAGAAGCAGGTTACAACTGAACAAATGACACAAATGTTCTTTGCGATATTCTCGATTTATTGGGAACTTTTGGTCAAGCTTATGGGAACTCATGGACACCAAGCTGAAAAATAGCACAAATTTTCATCCACAAACAGATGGTCAAACATAAGTGGTGAATAGAAAATAGTACATCTTCTTCATGGTTATTGCAACAAACATCTTAAGCTTTGGGATGAACACCTACACTGCATTCATCATGCTTACAACCAGGCTAAGCACTCTTCGACTCAAACATCACCATTTGAGGCATGTTTTGGTTACTTGCCAAAATATCCTTTAGATTTTATCTTTGGGAAAGATATTGCTATTGATGGTCAATATGACATTGATAGAGCAAAGAAGTTCATTGAAGAAATTCAGTTGGTGCATCAAATGATACAAGAACAGTTGGAAAAAATCCAAGCCAAGTACAAGACATGACATGAAAAATATCGTGTTGATCATAGTTTCCAAGTTGGAGATGAATTTTGGATTTACATTAGCAAATAGATGCTTAAAGGAGAAGGTAAAAAATTGAAACCAATTAAATATGGACCTTTCAAGATTGTTGAAAAGATTGGTAACAATGTCTTCCGTTTGGATTTGCCTCCTTATATGATGCAATTGTCAATGTTGAGAATTTGAGATTGTTTGAGCCTCCTTTGATTGATGATCAAGGAGAGCATGTTCAGATTCCTTCCATAGATGATTTCTCGCCAGGATATCTTTCAGAACTACATGAAGATACAATCCTTGACAGAAGGATGAGAACTTCAAAATGAGGGAATGTGGAATACCTTTGAGTTTGTTTTAAAGTCACAAATCCAAGAAAAACTAAATGGATTGAGGTTGGAAAGGTGAGGGAATTGTAGCCTCATCTTCAGATAGACTGAAAGTAGTCTTTTGGAGGTCCAAAAACTTCCTAATGGGGAGGAGTGATCCAAGGGATCAAAATATGCTCAAAAATCAAAGTGCTTGGAATTGCTTGAAAATGGACTCGTGCGTAGGCCCCATCCTCACGATCCCAATTCAACTTGAATATGTTCAAACAGACGTCGTATGCGAGACATATCGCGTTTTTTCCACTTTGCCAAACAGACAAAATGTTTGTTGACTGTACAGTCTGTACCGACACGTGGAAAGTGGTGATGTGGCAGAGGGTGATGTGGTAGGTGATTGGCATATGAGGTGGACCTATCCAACTTCGACACATGGAATTTTTCTGGACCAATGGTATGGTGCCACATGGCCCAGACATGGGACGCCATGTGGCACCCCTCCGCGGTATAAAATTTTGGTTAGAGTCCATGAGGGTCGAACCCACGACCTCCGGGGAAAGTGGAAATGTGTTGGCATAGGACGAGCTAACAAACCGCCTTCCATATGTTACCTAACCTTATACAATGGAGAATTTATTTAAGTTTTCCTTCATGTATAATTTGGGTGGAGTTCGGGTCAGGGCTTAGCCCCAACCCTTGGTCTTACCACTTTTACATATGACCATTCGCGCGGATAGTTCAACGGTCTGCCACATGTCCGAAGGGCGTAGGGAACCCTCCAACGGTTATCCCGCGGTCACATATAACCTTACCATATGACCACTGGAGCACGAGGTTCAAACAATGCCAACAGATCTAGACATGGCACTAGGACATGGCCACATGGAGGCCATGCGACTAGGACCTCCGTCGAGAAAGGTGCTATGCCTCCTAATTGTTCGAAAGAATTCCATGATTTGCGAGATGCGCCTGGGTGTTGGGTTTTGGCATGGAAATGCGCTCTGGAGCTAGGATGTTCACACACAGGTGCATTTTGGTGAGCATAGACAACAAAAAATTGGGAGAAACTTCTAGGAAGTGATTCCAACTCAGTTTTTGGCCAAACTAGGTGCAAGAAGAGCCCATCTAGGGGTTTTTGGACATTCTAGAGCCATTGAAGCCATCTATTTTTCATTCTGAGCATTGTAAAGTACCGAGTTTTGACACTTTGAGCATTAATGAAAAATGATCCATTGGACGTTGGACCACGAGATGTAGCCCAAGAGAGAGGTGAACTCCTTTATCATTTTGCTGTGTTAATGTGTTTACTTTGATGGCTGTTATGTCTATTTATGCGCTCATGATTAAGTAAAAACTCATCAAGTTTAATGTGTTTTTAACTTGATCCTATTACCCAATCACATACAAATTTCACTTGCAATTTTAAAGAGACTCAAGCCTTTTCATTTTCAAATCAATTTAGAGATGCCAACGAAAGGAGCAATGACAATTTCCCTTGAAGTAGTTGAAGATCCTCCATTACTACCAAAAAAAACCAAACATCAAATGATCCACGCTGAGCATGCCATTGTCACATAAGAGGAGAATAGAGAATGGAAAGGAAACATGAAACAATCATTCATCAAAGCCATCTTGAAAGTTACCCCTCACAAACGCCCTTGGACCTAGCCTCTGCTCACTTGGGGAAGGAAAATGAGACAACAAGAGACACTGCCTTAAGTATCCAAAATTTTCTTTTTAGCTACAAGGAGTTTGCAAAGGACAGACATCTCATAAACCATCTCTCAAATGTTGAACAATATATTAACTAAGTCAAATCTAATCTAGTTAGTATTGTTTTTTTCCTAATCTTATGTAAGTAATTTATCTTGATCTATCAAGTCACTCGAAGGGACTGGTAGAAATGTAAGCAACAAAAGGATGCTCTTTGATTAGTCATTCCCCACCCCATTTTTAGGAGGGGAGATGACTATGTGGGCACAAACCCCTTATTGTCATGTACTTCTTTGTCAAATTGGGAAAACCACAACTTTTGACTTACTATAATTTAATCATTTCAATTAAAAAAACATCATTCTCTATGTATTTCATAATTGCATTTCCCTTCATGATAGATCAAGTGTTCATTGTACATTACATAATCTCACCAAAATAAATGCATAATTGCATTTCCCTTCATGATAGATCAAGTGTTCATTGTACATTACATAATCTCACCAAAATAAATGCTTACAATATATTTAATTATGAACCTATTTTTTTTGTAATTTCATGTTATGTATTTCCTCAGAAAGTCAACTGGAAACTTCCCCTCATTCCAGGGATGGTACATTGGGTAAATCAAATTCTATAAAATCTTGAAGCTTTGCCATATCACTTATGTTAAATGGGGAGTATAACATTTCATCATACAACTATTTGAGTTTAAACCAATTGACATATAATTATAAACTTACATATTGAAACCTATATATTGTTGGAGTTACTTCACACACACCTAGGATTTTTTTTTCTTAAGGTTTTTCCTTTTTTATTAGTCATTATTCAGTCTCCTATATTTTAGGAAGAATATTCCTCTAGGGAGAATATTCTCTTCAATTTTCACTTCAGTTTGATCAGTTGAGTGGAGTTTAGATGCTACATTGGTATTATCACCATGCAACATTGGGATCATCACCAACTAATGCGCATTGTCCTTGGGATCATCTCCATACTAGCGCATTACCCATGATTCCCTGATCTCCTCCTCACTTCACTATGTTTCAGTTAGTTAACTAAAGACTAATAGACTAGTTAATTTAGCTAGGTGGCAGTTCACTCCCGCAACTGCCCGAGAGACTAGACTAGGTGTCAGTTTACTCCCGTAACTGCTAGTGTGTGTCCAAATCACTCTAGACCACCACTATGGTGCATTGGATTCTCCTCTAGTGTGCATTGGTTGAGTTATACAAAGTATTTCATGTGTAAATTATCAATTATTCATTTGGTTAATGAGAATTCTTCCATTCTTTCTCTCTTGCTTCTTCTTTCTCAATTTATCTCTGCAAATGTGTGTGTTATTTTATAGCTAGATATGTTCTGTGTAGGTTCAACACATTTACATGGTCTCAGAGCCGACAGATTTCTAAGAAAAATACACACCAAATTATTTTTGTAGGTACCAAATATTGAAGACAATGGACAAATGGAATTCCCAAAAGAATTCATTCTTACACCTTACAATTACTTTGCATGGAAGGAGAGGATAATCATGCATCTTCGAAGCATAGGATTGTACAAGTTAACCATGAATATGGAAACAGAACCAGCATCATCCATAGAAAAATCCAAGTATCTAAATTGAATGGATGAAACATTTAAAACAATTTGCAGTCTCATTTCTCTCGATCTCCTTTTTCACACATCTTCCTATAAAACCCCCAATGAAGCCCGGACCACCATGGAAGGGATCTTTGATAAACAATATGAGATGAGGGGACACATGCTCGAGGTGGAATTGCTCACATTGGATCCAAAAGGCTTTGACAATCTCCAATATTTATTTGCAAAATTTAAGGATTTAGTGTCGCAACTCAAGGCTTGCAGGGTTTATAAATCTAAGGAGGAGAAACAAATGGTTCTCACCATTTTCTCCAAACTTGGTCCTGAAGTCTTAGTGTTTGTATCCACATTCCATTTAGTCAAATTCACCTCTGGAGCCACCTGGAAGATTCCTTCTCTTGAGGAATTTATCAAATCCCTGACACAAGAGCAGACCAAGCTCTTCAACATGGAAAAAATAAAAGGCCCAAAGGTGCATGCACTTACTGTGCAAGATGGAAGCAGTCATCAACATCATAAATCTAAATATAAAGACAAAAGGAAAGCGCATGCAAATCTAAAGAAGGAAGGGTACTCAAAACCCTTCATCGATGCCTCTGGATCCAAAGGTGGAAAGGGAAGAAAAGGGGAGAAATGCACATACTGTGATAAATGATTCCATCCAGAATCCACATGCATGCATAAAAAATAGATCTAATGACTCAAATACTTCAACAAAATAACCTTGGAGATCGCATCCTTGAGGGTGCCAAGAAGAAGAATCCAGAAGATCAGAATCCCAAGAAAGACAATTCTAGCCATGCCTTGATTGCCATAAACTCCTCTTTCGATGCTTGGATCATAGATTCAATAGAATCACATCACATGGATTCTACAAAAGAAGTCTATTCTTCATTGGATGCATGCAAAGGTCCTCCTATTCTGATGGGGGACAACTCTCTAGTCGAGGTCACTGACAAAGGAAGGATTGAACTCACCAACAAAAGCTTCGAGACTGTGCTGCACATTCCCAAACTTTCTGTCAATCTTCTCTTTGTGTATAAGATGAAAAATAACGGCACCAGAAATAAATTCATATTCACACCTGATGCAGTGGACATCTATGACATGCAAACCAATTCCAGGGTTGCTACTGATGAGGTAAATCATCAATCTAGATTGTATACATTTTCTGAATTTATTGAACCATATTCTGCTTTACTGCTTACCCATGCTGATGAAAGCAGTAAGATATGGAACGAAAGGTTCGAGCATTTGAATTTCAGATATATGCAAAAACTTAGCAAGCAAGGATTGGTTGATGGTCTGATGGACATCCATTTCTCCAAATGAATCTGTGAGGGTTGTGTTCTGGAAAACACCCTCAAGAGAAATTCGACATCAGAGAGATTCCTCTCCTCTAGATATGATCCATAGTGACCTCATGAGCCCTTTTTCGCATCCATCAATTATAAAAGAAATGTATGTGTTCATTTTTGTTGATGATTTATCACGTTTCACATGGATTTATTTTCTTAGGCAAAAATCAGAGGTCTTTCAACACCTTAGATTTCAAAGCCCTTGTTGAGACACAGTTCGGAAAGAAAATAAAATTCCTCCGAACTGATAATGGGGGAGAGTATGTTAACCATGAGATCCATAATATTTGTCATGAGGCAGGGATTTAGTTGCAACACACAGTTCCCTATACTCCGCAACAAAATGAAGTTGCTAAGCGGAAAAACAAATCTCTAAAAGAGATGGCATCTTGCATGCTACATGCAAAGTCACTTCCACATAGACTATGGGCCGAAGCACTTAATTGTGCAACCTACATCCAAAACAAATCTCCCTATAGATCTTTCAAGGATAAGACCCCCTATGAGGCTTGGATCAGCCTCAAATCGAAAGTGACCCACTTTCGTATTTTCGGTTCACGTGCATGAGCCCGGATTCCCTCTGAAAATAGGAATGCACTTGATCCACAGAGCACTGAGTGTATTTTTGTTGGATACCCCGACGATGTGAAGGGATACAGACTCATTGATCTTTCCTTGGACTGACTCATCATTGAGCGTAGTGTCCAATTCGAGGAAAGTGTCTCGCATATACCTCAACAGCCGCATGTAAACACCTTTGTTCTTCCAAGTGTCAGAGATGATGAGAAAGCACATGCTGAATCTTCTTCAGATGAGAGTTATGATTCAGAGGATTCAGATGATCCAAATACAGAGTCAGTACATTCAGATGCTTATGCAGAGCCAAAGAAGAGGCCCAAGTGGGCCCAGACTACTCTTCAGGATGTAGGGGATCTTGTTGGTGATCCAGTCGATACTAACAGGATGCAATTTGATTTTGAGGAGCCTCCTCTTGCACTCACTATCACTGAACCATTTCCACCTATGCATATTTTCTTGGTTCAGTTTTCAAATGCACAGTCTTATGGAGAGGCGGTTGGAAATCCATTTTGGGAATCCACCATGCAAGAGGAGTACAACTCCCTCCTCGAGAACCAGACTTGGGATTTGGTTCCCCTTCCTTCTGGAAGGAAAATTGTGAGGTGAAGATGGGTCTACAGGACTAAGAGCGTAACTGATGGATAGATTAGTGGATACAAATCCAAGCTTGTTTCCAAAGGCTTTCAACAGGTGCATGGCATTGACTATGATGAGACCTTTGCTCCAGTAGCGAAGATGGATACGATTGGAACTTGCCATTACGGCAGCCAAGGGATGGGAAGTCCATCAGATGGGCATGAAGAATACATTTCTTCACGGTGATCTCTCTGAGGAGATATATATGGAGCAGCCCCAGAGATTTATGGAGGATTCATCTTTGGTCTATCGACTGAAGAAGTCTCTTTATGGCCTCAAGCAGGATCCAAGGGCATGGTATGCCAAGATGGACTCCTATCTACTGTCACAGAACTTTGTATGTTGTAAATCATACCTAAATGTTTACATGCTCAGGACGAATGATTTTCTTCTACTCTTGGTTCTGTATGTTGAATATTTGTTGATCACCGGTCACTCGACTTCAACGATTGCTATAGTCAAGAGGATTCTACATGATATGTTCTTGATGACAGACATAGGTCCACTACACTTCTTCCTTGGACTCAAGATCCGTCAGGATGCATCAGGCATCAAATTGTCTTAGGCCAAGTATGCACACGATATCCTTGAGAGATTTTACATGACATAATGCAAGTCTGCTCCGACTCCTTTCCTATCAGGAGTTAAACTTGAGGATGACGTGGACACTCCACCGGTTGACATCAAACTATATAGACAACTAGTGGGGAGCTTGTTGTATATTACACACTCCAAACCAGACCTCTCCTATGCAGTTGGCGTAGTTTCCAGGTTCATCAAGGAGCAACATGAGCTACATTGGAAGGATGCAAAGCGTATCCTTCGATACATACAGGGAACCATCACCTTTGGGATTCATTATGCATCAAAATCTATATTGGATCTCATTGGGTTCACTGATTCTGACTGGGCTGGTGATAGCACTGATCACAAATCCACATCTAGTTACTCACTTATTCTTAGTTTCAGGCCTATCTGTTGGTCGAGCAAGAATCATGCTGTTATTGCTCTATCTTCAGCCGAGGCAGAGTACAGAGGGGTAGTTAACATAACTATTCAGGCTATGTGGCTACAACATTTTATCATTGAGTTGGGCATTTAGTTTCATCGGTCGATCGTCATCTGGTGTGACAACCAGAACACTCTGAAGTTCTGTAGAGATCCAGTTCAGAGGTAGTGGACAAAGCACATCGAGATCCACATGTACTACATCTGGGACATACTACACGAGGGGATCATCAATCTGCAGTTCTGTCCTTCACCAGAAAAGACTGCAAACATCTTCACCAAGACCTTCACTGAGCAGAAGTTCCATTCTCTGCGAAGTCATCTTGGAGTGAAGGACACAATTGCCTAGAAATTGTCTGTTTGTCTTTTTACATACATTGGACCTTGAGGGGGGTTTTTTCCCATGAGATTTTCACTCTTTCCTCACTTTATTTCATTGTATATTTTGTATTTGGGTACCTAACATGACCTCGTTGCCGAGACCCATTCTTTATTTTCACCATAGTGATGTTCAGGGGGGTGTTGGAGTTACTTCTCACACACCTAGAGTTATCACTGAAATTTCATCCGAAAATGGTTACAGGAATCCAACATCTCCAAATACCTATTAGTTCATCCATGGCCCAAAAAATGCATTTCCAAAGGGAACAAAACTGTACAGTTGGTTATAAAATCAGCATGCACTTAGAATACAAAGGAAGCGCGCACACATGCGCCAGTCGAAAACACCGAAAAAGCACACATGTGCCCGATGCACGACTATGGACGCAAAAAACCACGCACACCTTAGAATGACACATTTATTATTTTGGTTGGCCTCCCACCCACTTCTGGTTCAGCTCCCAAGTCGATTTGACCCTCAAATCCGAACTGAATCCGAGTGGGGGGCTGGTCAAAGACCTAGAGGTGCTCTAAATGGATCCTTGTTCACACTAAAGACTGGTTAAATAATTCCTCAAAGCTTTGCTATAAAAAGAGGCCATGGGTGCACTATATTTCCAAGAATCTATTTGTATTGTTATGCTGCCTATATTCTCCCACAAGGAACCTCTTTTCTCATTGGAGCATACAAGTACCATTTCATTGAGCTATTCACATCACCTCTTGAGTGAATGAGCTTTGGATTTCTTCACCATTTCCTTCTAGTTTTCTATTTGTAAGAAGATCTCAATCATTTGGGGTTCAATAGCCCTCCCTTGGAGGAAGAGGGGACCCATAAGTCTCCCTTTCTCTTTGGTGTTTTCCCACTAATACAATCTATCCATTGGTGGCATGAATATCGATCTTTCTTTTGTTCTACTTTCTTTATGCATTTTAGTTTAGTTTCCTTAATTGTTATTAGCTTAGTTGTTTATTTGTTTATTGTGCTTGATGTGTCTATCTCTTACACTTATTTCTTTCCTGTCTAGCTAACCCAACTGGACTTGCACGTATCCTTCTTTTGCTCATTTAGGTGACAAAAATGATACAATAGATTGACGACTCCACTGGGGACAAGTATTAATTTCCTCCCCATTTGGGTTGTTTGAACACTTCTTTTTGGTTTATTTAACTTGCAGGAACCATAAACGGCCCAAGCCTACCTGCAGAAAGTTAAATTCGGAGCTCAGCTAAGAGAATTTCATCCGACTTTTTCTTCTCGGTCGTGTAATAGAAAGTGCACGGGTTTTTTAGTCCATAGGCACGACTTCCGAGCACGTGCTCCAAGAGAACCTTGTTCCTTAGCTCCCTCTGTGCCCCTGCGCCAATAAGTCATTTTTGATTTGCACATTGGCGCCACATGCGCCTCTATCTACTCTGCGACCCACACATCTGTCTAGAAATTCAAACATTGTAAGGGTTCTGTGATAGGTTGAAGGCCCATAGCCTTATTAATCTTGATTCTACGCAAATTGTAATATGCACCACACTTAGATCCCATCTCCACATGAACGGTTAGTCAAAACATAGGCACTTAGGGGGTTAAAATCCATATTTATCCTTTTTTTTCTTTCATTTGGCCACATGGATTGCTTTCTTTGATTAAAGTTAAGTTGGAATCATTCTATATCACATATATAACCACTTGCATTAGGACTAGAAATTGAGCATCAATCATTGAGTATGCTCTTCTCTCATGCCATAGAGCGATCTTGAGAATCAGAAAAACGGTTGAGGGAAAATTTCATCTCCCTTAAAGACAAAATATTTAGGAGAGGACAACAACCCCCTCGAGACTCCTCTTCGTTTTTTTTTCAAACACATCTTAAATTTGTAAGGGCCTATACATGCCCACATGCTACAAAAATATGATAGTTTTGAAGCTACTTTTTTAGATTACATCATTAGGGGAGTTTAAAGGTTATTGTAACGAACCCATACATGCCCACATATCCACAATCTAGGATAGTCTTTTAAATATTTCTTAGATTAAATCATGCTAGGGAGTTAAAGGATTAGTAAGGACCCATATGTCCACATGCTAGTTCTCTAGGGACTTTAAAATTCCGCAAGGTTGTATCAATGGAATCTAGTAAATTAGGTAATCAAGGCTTGTAAGGACCACACGAAGTCCACATGCTGCAAGGTGACACCTAATTTATTAAAAATTTGGCACACTTTCACTTTTTCACACACAAATTCACTACTCACTCACATAGTTTCATCTAGAATCATGAAGGTTGAAGTAAGTTTCCTCCAAAGGGATTCCGAAATGCCCCACCTTTTTCTTGACGAAACTATCCACTCCCACTTAATTTGAACGAGATTGGTTCACATCCCCAATTTCTCAAACAAACCACATCTAAATTTTTTCTAAAAATTCACTAAGTTTTTCTCCACAGGAGGTGTCAAAAGAATTTTTTTAGTCTAGGTAGGATCTCGGGGATAGGCATCCAAATAACTCCCCTCTATTTGGTTCTCACATCTTCAAACATTAAAAGTTGACAAATAGGGATCTTTTAAATCCTCCAAGTCAAGTGTTCCTACACCATAAGGCAGGGAGATACCTGTGAAGGGTCGAAGGCCGAGGTCCTATTGTTCTGTGTGTCCCCCCTTGAGGCACCCACCTCTTGGACGGGATCCAACCCGTGACCCATTTTTGAGGCTGAAAATCTAAATGCCGCACTTTGACCGAGGTACCTAGTGACCAAATTTTAGGACATCTACCTAGGTGGAAATTGTGGGCTACAATTGCACCTTGATCAGATTTTGTGTGGCTATTGGGAAATATCACCAGCTCTTTCGGGATATGCACCCTCTACCCCTCATTATAACTGATTGTTTCATCCTTCACTAGTTCCTCTTCCGGTGGCTTCAAACCCCACTGTTGAGTTCTATTGGAAGGTCCAGTGCTATTTGAGAGGAAGGACATTACGTATTTTAGGACAAGAGCATTTTATTTTCTTTGTTCTCCAACGTGGACAAAATCCACCTATCCACATGTATGCTTCTTTCTAAATGATTTATGTATGATGCTCTTGTAATTACATATGATTGTGAGATATATTGTGATAGGCCCAAGTTATACAAAATACTCTTGTTCATTTTATTACTCTCATCACCATCCGCACACATCTTCTTTGCTAGTCGGACATCATAGGGGACCCACAAAATCCACGTCATTCGAGACGCTTGCTAAATCTCCCTCTTATTCTAGGGGGAGTTCCTAGTCTTGCCAACTCATCAGCTCCACCTTCTCACACCCTTGTGAGTGCTACTATCTTAGGATCAGCTTTGCTTGGTTCCACTTTACTTGGGTCCAATTTCCAAGGTCAACTATCCACTCGCTCTCCTTTACAAGGAAGCGGGGGGAAAACTTCTTCTCAAGGGGGAAGTACAACCCCACATAACCCCCCTCACAGGACAGGTACACACACCAATCACACCATGGCTGGAACTAACCCTCCACTACCACTCCAGATGCCATACTTGGATTCTCTCAATATACCGAATCTGAGTAAGCTCACAAATGATCCTATATTGCACGATCCCACATGGCTTGCAATGCCTACTAAACTACCTTCCGACATCCCCAAGTTTGAAGGAAAGGTAGGAGGCGACCCTGCCAACCATGTCATGACCTTCCACTTTGGTGCTCTTCAAACAACATCATGGACGACTCCGTCCGATTAAGGTTATTTCAATGCACACTAACTGGTCCATCAACCAAGTGGTATGTAAATGAAAAATCAGGGTCCCATGCGACTTTTAAATCTTTGGCCAAATAATTTTTGACCTTCTTTCAATTACCAATCCTCCATGACAATGGTCTTCAACTACTCTCTGAGTTCAAACAAATCTCAGCCACACATATTGCCGAACACATCCATGAATGGCGTCGACGATGTATTTTATGCAAAGCAGAAACCACCAAGCACCAATGCCTCGATTGGTTTCTCAGATCACTTGTCTCCCTCCTGGCCAAAGACGTGGCCTCCACCTTTCCCCAATCAGAAGAAGAAGCCATAAAAAAAGTTCAACAATATGACCTCATTTATGCACAGTGAGGATACTTATACACAGTACTACCTGATGTCCCCATACCCGTACCATTTGGCCAAGACAAACCTGGGATGTCTCACTCAACGGATGGATTGATTGGTACCACAACACACCACAATCCACACCCCCAACAAACACCTATGTATGGTACACCTCAAAATCCGCCGATATATGGAGGAACCCCTTATTACCCTCCTCCCCCTTATCAACAACCATACCCCGTTTCCCTCCCTCCACCCATAAGTGGACCCCCACCGACACCCACAATGTGCCCAACTATTCAACCAAGTTCTGGTAACCTCTCTACCTCAACTTACACCCTAAGTACTAGTGAAAGCGCAACACCTTCCTATGTACCCTATGGATCATTGCCACAAAATAATCCGTACTTTCCTTTTCCCGACCCTCCACAGCCCATGGTTCCACCACAAGGAAAACCACATGCTGGGGTTAACTTTGTTCAACCCTCTCCCATTCATCAATTTCAAAACTTTGAACAATTGAATACGACAAATCTGACCCATCAGTCGAATAATTCCAAAAAGAAAGGAAAAACCACAATAACAATAATCCAGGGAAAGGAGGAAATAACCCCCACCAGAACCAACCTGTCGGGGGAAACCAGAATTAGGGGAACCAGAACCCCCAAGGGGGCAATAACAACAAATTCCAAGGGAAGAAAAACAACAATCTCCGAACAAACTTCGCTTGCGCCCTTTGTAGCGAGTATGGACATTATACTCACCATTTCCCTCAAATTTCTGACTTTAAATAGATGGAAGAATCGAGAAATGGACCACGTCCTCCAGCACCGCCTGCCCCTCAGCAGGCCCCACAACAATATGTGCAGAAACCACCCCCAACCATGTTGCAAAACCCCATTCCACACCAAGGGGTGATGAATACCCAACATGAGATGCACCCTGCCCCACCACATATGGGACAATATCCAAACCCTGGCACTCTTGCCGATCACACTATCCTCCTCACTAGCAAGGAAGAAATCTTTCTACAAATGCCCACTCATCAATATAGTGCACCCCCTGAATCTTCTCCCACTACCTCGAAAGCAGTTCCAGTTACAACTGGACCACCTTTGATGATTCCACGCCCTAATATTGAAACACCCCTTCACATTCCTCGCATCCCATTATGATGAAATGTCAATAACCCTCAAGAAAGGGTAGCACACAATTATAGTCTGGTTGATGACCTGGCATAATCTCCTGCCGCCATGTCAGTCTTAGAAGTTCTTCAAACCTGTCCCACTCAACGGAAGTCATTGCTTTCCGCCCTGGGGGCAGTCGACCCTGCTGACACTAGACTCATCACGTTTGATCTCAATAGTGGGGAACCCCGTCTCCCCTCTTTAGTAGCATTCCAAATACCGGTTAAAATCCGGAACATCACAGTTCATCGCTGCATCATTGATGAAGGTGCATCCACATGCATCATGTCCAAAACTGTATGGAAGAAACTTGGCTCCCCTAAGCTCATACCATTTTCCATCACTTTGAGAGATTATGATGGATGACCATCCTCTCCTGAAGGGCTCTTTCAAAATGTCCCTGTCGAACTCGGGGTTAAGATTATCCTTATTACATTAAGATTATCGATGCCCCACTTGATTAAAATATCTTGTTCAGTAGTAGCTACATGTACACTATGAAGGCAATCGCCTCTTATGTGTTTCAAACTATGATGTTCCCCCATAATGGGAAGATCATCACTATCGATCAAGTTTCACATTACGAGCCTAACCCTTCCTCCAACATCTATAACATCCTACCTTTTGTCCACACTAATCTCGATGCCTACCCACTCATTGAGATGGACCCCATAATTTTCAAAGACCCATCCTTGCTAGGGACATACCATGGAGCACCACTGCTCATACATCCCTCAGCACATGTATGTGTCATCTCATCCAATGGAAATGAAACTGGAGATACCCTTCCTCCCACAGAGGCTTCCTTACTATTTGACGTCCCAATAGTCACAGAGCTCCTTCCTTAGGAATTCCCTGAGAACTCTCCAGCTCCACCTGTTCTTGATTTCGCCCTCCCAAAGGGCCACATCCCTGTTTGGGAGACAGTCCCCCAATACATTACTCAAATCCCCTTCTTTTACCCCCATCGGGTGTACAAGATTTCCAGGTAGCCGCAATGCTTACCCTTCCCAATATGGTGCTGGCTATTCCAGTATGCTATCTACATCCACTCGCGATGGTTCCTCAACCATCCCTCCCTCCCCAAACCGAGGGACTCCCAATGAAGATACCGGTCCTCACTCCGACCCCACCATCCTCACTCCCACTCGCTAGCGCCACTGCTACAACTGGGGGAAGAAGGAATAATAAAGAGCCCACCGCTCCACTTCCCCCACGAGTTCAACCTCCTTGCGCACTACGTGAGAAAGACATACACCCCACTAATAAATGTTAGTCTCTTCCCGAGCTACACAATTTAATTCAACTCCATCGAGCAACGACACCGCTCGTCGCTTCATCCAGTTCACCAAATACTACCACTACATCCCCTACTACAGGTAGCAAAGGGCTTCAAACCAAATTCGCATGTGCCATCTATTCAGAATATAGCCATTACATCCACCATTGCTCTGCACTACCTCAATTTCAACAGACGCTAACGAAAGTGCACCAGAGCTTTCAACAAGAACCCCCTCCATCCACATCATCTCAAACACATGTCACTGACATCCACTATGTCACGACCTTGGTCAACGAATGTATGAGATTCCCTTTCTCCCTCTGCGAATCACTTGATAATTTCACATACCAATGTCCTATGATCATTGAATACAGGCGTCGCTAAATGGCCCTTATTCAAAATCCTACACCCCCCCCACTTCTAGCGAAACCAATGATTACCACTCATCCATCCCATGATGTTGTTCATCTCCTCTCTCCTGAGCCAGAGACACTCCCTACCCCTCCATGGTTCATGGATAGCCTATATGAGGTTTTGCCCCCAAATCCCCCCAATTCTCCAGTTCATTTCCCCACGGAAATTTTATTCCCGACTACCATTTTCAACCCACAGTATCTCGATATTTGGTTAATGTCAAGAGAAGCATCGCAACCCCCGTGCGTCATCCCCCCTACCTCTTCACCACCAAAAGACAACCACACGGTGACAATCACCAATATTACTCCCCTGGATCCCCTATATTCTCAACAGTTCCACTGCGACGAAGACATCCTCAAGGAATTAACTATCCCCGATTTCCCATGGGATCCGCTCCATCACATAACAATTTTTCTTTCACGAGAATCCTTTATGCCTCCTAACCAAAACTCCATATACGCAATCGAAACCAAATATTTTCTCCCATCAAGGCATATAGATTGGTTCAATAACCTTATCCCTGCCCCTGACGCTTTTGAAGAAGGCAACATGGCTAACATTTCCCCCACTGTCAAAATTGATATTTCCATCAAACCTGGAATCGTAGAGGAAATCACCATTGGTGCCGCATGATCTCCTGAAGAATTTATAGCTTACAAATCCCTCTTCCAGGAATACTGAGACATTTTTTCCTAGTCATACACAAAGATGCCCGGTCTCGATCCCTCTATTGTCGAACATCATATAAACACATGGCCTGATATCACACCTGTACGAAAAAAGAAATGCCCACTACACCCATCCAAAGCGGCAGCCATCAAAGCCGAAATTGAAAAATTACATGCTGCAGGGTTCATATACCCCATTGCATATACGTCATGGGTCTCCAACCCCATCCCTGTTAACAAAAAACAAGGCACTATTCGCGTCTGTACTGATTTTCGCGACCTCAATCACGCCTGTCCTAAAGACAATTTCTCAACGCCCTTTATCGACCAAATTATCGATGATTGTGCTGACCATGAGGCTTTGTCCTTCATGGATGGTTTCTCTGGCTACAACCAAATTCAGATTCACCCAGCCGATCAATACAAAACCGCATTCACTACCCCCTGGGGTACATTTTCATATCGTGTCATGCCTTTTGGCCTCAAGAACGCTGGTGCAAATTTCCAACGGGCCATGACATACATTTTCCATGATCTGGCTCATATCATCCTCGCATACTTGGACAACCTCACGGCTCGATCCAAGAAATGCATTAAACATCTCGATGATTTACGGATCATCTTCCAAAGGTGTCGTCAGTACAATATCCACTTGAACCCCCTCAAGTGCGTATTTTGCGTCACCGCTGGACGCCTCCTTGGGTTCATCGTTTCCCAATGCGACATCACCGTGGACCCCCTCAAGGTCCAATCCATCATAGAAATTCCCCCCACCTCGTAATTTACGACAGATGCAAAGCTAACTTTTTACGCTGCTTTTTCCCCAATTACGCCACTCGTGCACATAGTTTCCTTTGCCTCTTACGCTACGATATCCCATTTCGATGGGATGAACATGCCCAAACTGATTTTGATGATCTAAAAGTGAAACTCTCCAACACCCCTTTGATTAGTCCACCCGACTACGATTGCGACTATATCCTCTACTTATCGACCTCAGCCGTCTCAGTAGTAGGAGTTCTCGTCCAACTAGGGGATGATGACCCTTAGCATGTAATTTACTATATTAGTAAAAATCTTTCAGGGCCACCCTTGAAATACAATCACAAAGAGAAACTCTGCCTTGCAGTTGTCCTCGTAGTCCAGAAACTGCGCCATTACATTCTGCTTCGCACTACGAAAGTCGTAGCAGATTCCAACCCCATGCAATAATTGCTCAGTCGCTGACAAATTAATGGTAAATTTGCCCGGTGGATCGTCATCCTTCAGGAGTATGACCTCGAATTTTCCACACCCAAGAGAAAGAAAGTCCTCATCCTTGCCGAAATTATTACGACATTTCCCTCCGATACTAACAGTTCACCCGTCAATATTGACTTCCCCAACAAACATCTTTTTTACATCCCCACGAATGATCCTTGGTACGACGATCTCCTCGTCTACCTCTGAACATAGAAGTTTGGAAATCACCTCTCCCAAGACGATCGTCAACATATTCGCCACTAGGCCCCTCGCTACCTCCTTATCAGTGACATCTTATATCGATGAGGGGTCGACACCATACTTCATTGATGTTTGACCATCGACAAAGCCGATAGAGTCTTGAATCCCTGCCACAGTGGCACCTGCGGTGGCCACCTCTCCGGGATGTCCACCACCCAGAAAATCATTTGAGCAGGCTACTTTTGGCCCACATTGTTTCATGATTGCATCCATGCTGTGAAACAATGTGACAAATGTCAACTATATGCCAACAAAGCACAAGCTCCACCTGGTCTTCTACACCCCATCATTACTGCCAGCCCCTTTTGCAAATGGGGCATTGACTTCATGACTTGCAACCCTCCATCTAGAAATGGACACAAATACATCATCGTGGTAGTCGATTACTTTACCAAGTGGTCCGAAGCCATGCCCACCTTCAACAACACCGCTGAAACTGCACTATGTTTTTTCTTTAATCACATCATATCTTGCTTTGGAGTCCCCCTACAGTTAGTCTCTGATCACGAGAAACACTTCGAGAATGAGATTTTCGTCGAACTCTCCTCCAGGTTAGGCTTCTCCTAGGAGTTCGCCTCCCCATACTACCCTCAGTCCAATGGACAGGTAGAGGCAATAAAAAAGGTCATCAAAACCATGTTGCAGCGCACGGTTAACAAACATAAGACTAATTGGCATCATATGTTGTTTTCCGTACTATGGGCTTATCGCACAACAATTAAAACTGCCATTGGATTTACACCATTTCATCTTGTCCATGGGGTCGAAGCCACTCTCCCCATCGAATGCGAAATTCCCACCTTATGTACCACCATTGAGCTATTACGCGACACTACTCCAATGAAACAACGTTTGCTAAACTTAGAATCGCTAGATGAAGACCGCTAGTCTTCATTACAGAACAATGAGGCAACCAAAAAATGATCGAAGGCCACCTTTGATCACCATGTCAACCTTCTCTCATTCAATGAAGGTGACCTTGCCCTTGCTTACAATATCGCTCACAATACCCTCGACCATGGAAAATTTGAGTCATTATGGCATGGACCTTACATCATCCAACATTGCCTCACCAAAGGCCGATACATCATGGCCTCTCCCGAAGGCCACCCTCTCAAAGAACCCGTCAACGGGTTGTACTTAAAGAAATTTTACGCTTGAGCGTAGCCATTCTACACTAGGCTCTTTCTTTTTTGTACATGTTTTGTAGAGTTTTTAATCTTCTTTATTCCCCTCCATGCCTTGTGTCTAATCTACAATTTTTGTTATTGACAGATGCCTCCTCCATTGGCCTACCACATCGGTTACGCCGATGGAGCTAGCCGATGGACACATAATCTCTCTTCAGCCGCTTGGGCCCTCTATACCCCCTCACATGAACTGCTCCACTCCAGAGACATATGTTTGGGCTCAATAACCAACAACCAAGAAGAATACACAACCTTCATTGGCCTCCTTACCAAGGCCAGTCACTACTATATTTTTCACCTTAACGTCTTACTAGATTCCCAGCTCGTGGTCCTTCATCTCAACAATGTGTACTGTGTCCGCGATCCTTGCCTCTTCCGCAGATACCTGCAAGTTAGAATTTTATCTCGACATTTTGAGTCAATCATATTTACACATATTCCACGAAAATTCAATCAAATAGCAGATAACATGGCTAACATAGTGTTAGATTAACATTTATCACATCATGATACCATTACACATACATAACCCATCAAAATTCTGTCACAACATATAGATTAGACATCATAAAAAGCATCACAAAATCATCATCACATGGGAACATCATATAGATCCAAAACGTATATCCATATATATATATATATCTCGATCAATATACCATCAATGTTTACAAAAAATAGTACAACATGTTCGTCATCTATAGGCAGGTGAACCACCTCATCCCTATAGGTAAAACATAGGTGTCACGTCACCCTATACAAAATGGGCCCACAGGTCTATATAAATAAAAACATATATATATACAGAGGCCCTCAAGGCGCCTCTAGAGCTCCACCACCTGGTCCTCTCTCTGGAGAAGGTGCCCCACCAGCTAGAGGTCCCTCAGGCCCTGGGGGCAACCACCCAGTCATAGCTGCCCCCGCTACTGCTGCTCTACGGATCAGGGTCCGCAACTCCGTCGGAAGGCCCACACACTACTGCAAGAGTCCCTTGTCCTGGATCTGATTCCACATGCCCTCAGGCACTCCCTGTAGTATCGCCTCCAATTGGCGACGAAAATCCTCAAACTCTCCACCAGCCCCTGCCAGAGGCGCATGTGAAGGCCCTACACCAGGGTCATCGTATCAACATCTCCTTCCTTCTCTCTCTTCAGTGGTCGGCCTCACGCCAACCTCATCCCGCCGCCATCTCTCCCCTACCCGTGACTCTCCCCGCGATGGTCTCACGGGCCCCTGACGAGCTGACACTCTGACCAAATCTATCTCTCGTCTGCAAAGTCCCACATCTACACACACAACAAACAAATGATAGCATCAACATCCATCCATACATAAAACATATTCTATACTCTCTACAAATCAAACCATCAAAATACATCAACATACCTGTAAGGTCGAACACCTCTCCAGGGGGTAGCACCATCTTTGGGTCCTCCCAAAAATCCACCCCAGTATATGGGAACTGGAGTATGATCTGTGGCATCTGATGCCACACCCGTGCAAGCTCAGTCATAAAGTAATGGCCACCCTCCCCATCCCCTTGACAGACCAAGATTGCTGCTCGCCACCTCAATCATGGCTCCCGCACACTTGGTGTGTCCAACAAAACTCTTGGGTGCAACATGGGCACCCTCTCCAAAAACTAGGCCACCAAGATAGACCCAAAGGAAAACTCACCGGAGTCGGCCGCCCAACACCGGTTCAACTACCCTATCATCTTGGTGTGTAGCATCACACCCCAAGCAAAGTGCTCACCATGCAGTTCCCTCTGCATGATCTTCAACTACCCACCACTGATTCGCTGGGTAGCCAGAGACCCATACACCCTCACAATCATCACTGCAACGCAACGATGCACAAGGGAATCCATTGCCCCAATCCTCACAACTAAACCTGACATAAATTCCTCTCCAGAACAATATGTCCAGGCCAGGTCAACCAACTGTCCATCCCTGGGTAACACAAGCTCAACCGGTAGCGGGATCCCCCAAAAAGGGAGCCTAGTCAAGAGATACACATCCTCGGTCACCGAGAATGTGAGCTACTCCCCTCGCACAATAAAACACTGTAGATCGAGAATCCACATCGATATCAGGAACTACAACAAGTACTCTTGTGGCTGCACCAGTGAACAATAAAAAAACTTTAGCAACCCATAGGTTGACAAAGGTCCCCATACAACCGAATCCTCATCTCTCATCGCCTCTCTCAGGCGCGCCCAATCTCTCTCCCTCCAATGGACTGACATTGTCAAACTGGTCACCTGCATCCACATATACAGTACTTGATCATACATCACAACCCATAAAAACACAAAAATATCCAAAAAAGATAAGTTTTTTACACCCCTCAGCTTTGCCTCAAGTGCATGACTGTTTTCCCCATAGGCGCACACATATGTGTGCCTGTTCGTCCCACAATTGCGCATTCATGCATAACTGTCAGAGATACAAAGGTGAATTCATGTGCCCCTATCACACACACAGATGCACATTCAAGCACACATGTCCTCTACACAGTTGCGCACACATGTGCAATTGTCAGGAACACAACCACACACAAATGCGCAACTGTGCTTTGAATAAGCACGCATCCAATGCGCTACTGTTTTCCCCTTTCGGGATCTCTTGTGTGTGGCTGTCCCAATTACAGCCGCACACTCATGTGCATGAATCATTCGATCTCCCGTGCACTAGGGGGCCCACCCTCACAAAGTCCCACCGTACGACCATCCGTACGACCTTGCCCAAAGAAAAAAATACTAGTTACTATGCAAGAGGATATGACCACTAAACCGACACTCGCTGATCCAAGATTGGTTGGATCGATCTCCCAGAATCTCCAAATATCCTCTAAAACCTCTCGTAAACTCACTAAGACAAAAGATACAAATGAGGTAGCATTATGTGCCCTACAACTATATATAGTCCCTTTTGCAAAATTTCGAGATCAATTATAGGAGCTCCGATCGTCCATTTTTCGATTTGTCTTCAGCCACGAGATCATGATCCCACCCCATACACAGTCACATCCCTCAGGTCATCATTAATCCTCGGCTCTAGAGGACGCATTTTTCTCACATCCTGCCCAGGTACACATGCTTATATTCACAAATTATTGAATAATTGTTATATGTTATTTATCTTCAGATATTGTTCACATCGAGTATTCGATTTTCATGTGGGCAGGTACTTGGTCATCATGCATCAACGCTGCCCCTTTAGGTATATCATTGACACTGGTATGTAATCATTCCCTCTGAGTATCATTTGCATCTCCCAATCACACCCTCCGACATTTGCCTCTAGGGTCCCCCCATACGGCTCTGCAGTACTCACGCCTTCACTACATTTCATTACTGTCAACCGGTAGCACTCTCTCCTACATGAATTGTCCCAATTATAGTCCCCTTTGGCACTTTGACACTCAAGCTATTTTCATCCCCTAGGGCTGGGAGTTCCAATAGTCTTCACATTCCTGAGAATCAACCACATGCTCCTTCTCCTCATTTTTCTAGCTTTCCAAAACGGACTCCCAGATACTCTCATTCCAGTTCACATTTGACTGCAACTCCACAGTATCATTAACCATTCATCTCATCCATCATCAGTTTTCCCATTTGCATATTGTCCTCCATTCATTTACCTAATACAAAAACCCACCTATGGGGCCCCCCACCCTCCACCTATTTTCCAAAGCGACTTGCGCCCTCACCGACCAAGCCATCTTACACCGGGGCACCCATTTCTGTATCTACACACTTATCCCAACTTATTCTTTATTCATTTGGTAATTGTACAAAACCTTTGTTTCCAACATGTACATAGATTTCTGTTGTCGCCTTTCGCGACCTTCCTTTTCCGACAAAGTAACCCCTATCACTCTTGGTTGGGGATTTTTTTACCTCCTACCTTTGTTGACATCATCCATAAACCCCGCATATCTTACAGTCCATACACCTCTGATCTCTGCATTTGTCCATTTTGTCACGCCTTTGGCACAATTTACCCAAGTCTAGTCGTCCCCCTGACACTAGATTCAGTTTCACGATTGCTGCCACTCATCCTTTACATATATCCCCAACCAAGGGCAGTCTTGAGTCTCACCACTTCTTGACTTCGTCCATGTTCCTCATCAGTTCTTGATCTTATCCAATGGATGTCATGAAGCCCTTCGCTTCTTGGAGTCGCGTCTCCTTTTCTGTCGACATCAACACAGTTTCCAGAAGGGCGACGATATCTTGACTCTCATTACCTTTACAATAAGGAGTCTTGGACGGCACAGAGAGAACCATCATTGCTCCCTATTGTCGTTGACCCTCGTAACATTCGACTTCTACACTTTCTCATGTTGCGGTAGGTCTTACTTCACGACTATTGCAGTTGTTTTTATATTCACCGAAGACCTATGAAATTTGTTGGGCCATCAATTCTCGCGAATCCTTGACACTTATTACAGGTGTCATTGCCTCTTTTTAGAGTTTGTTCCCCATCAGAATTGTCCTCTTCCATTATCAACACGCCTCAGAGGGTGCTGCACTCATCTACACCAACACACAGTTTCAATTACTGTCTGATACATTTTTGAGTTACATGACACGAGCATGGGGCATGCCTGCCTCGTTTGTACACAATTTTATTTTTCCACACCTTGTGAAAGGTTTGGGTCCCACAGGTTCCCCTCTCCCTCCAATGGGTTGCTCTCGCAACTCCCCTCAACACTCTTTCTTACAAAGGTACTCTTAGTAGAAGAAACATTGATGTATTTCAACTATAGGTATGCTCCTAACCTCATACATCAGGGGGAATCTGTTATCACTGAAATTTCGTTCGCAAATGGTTACAAGAATCCAACATCTCCAAACACCTATTAGTTCATCCATGGCCCAAAAAATGGATTTCCAAAGGGTACAAAACTATACAACTGGTTATAAAATCAGCATGCGCTTAGAATACAAAGGAAGCGCGTGCACATGCGCTAGTTGAAAACGCCGGAAAAGCGCACATGCGCTCGATGCACGAATGTTGATGCAAAAAACCACACACACCTTAGAATGACACATTGATGATTTTGGTCAGCCTCCCACCCTCTTTTGGTTCAGCTCCCAAGTCGATTTGACCCTCAAATCCGAACTGAATCTGAGTGGGGGGCTGGTCAAAGACCTAGAGGTGCCCTACATGGCTCCTTGTTCACACTAAATATTGGTTGAATAATGCCTCAAAGATTTGCTATAAAAAGAGGCCATGGGTGCACTGTATTTCCGAGAATATATTTGTATTGTTATGCCGCCTATATTCTCCTGCAAGAAACCTCTTTCCTCATTGGAACATACAAACACCATTTCATTGAGCTATTCACATCACCTCTTGAGTGAATGAGCTTTGGATTTCTTCACCATTTCCTTCTAGTTTTCTATTTGTAAGAAGAATTCAATCATTGGGGGTTCAAGAGCCCTCCCTTGGAGGAAGAGGGGGCCCATAAGTCTCCCTTTCTCTTTGGTTTTTTTCCACTAATACAATCTATCCATTGGTGGCATGAATATCGATCTTTCTTTTGTTCTACTTTCTTTATGCACTTTAGTTTAGTTTCCTTAATTTTTATTAGCTTAGTTGTTTATTTGTTTATTGTGCTTGATGTGTCTAACTCTTGCACTCATTTCTGTCCTGTCTAGCTAACCCAACTGGACTTGCAAGTGTCCTTCTTTTTCTCATTTAGGTGACGAAAAGGATACAACACCTATGATTTTTTTTTCCTAAGGTTTTTCCTTGTTTATTAGTCATTATCCAATCTCCTATATTTTAGGAAGAATATTCCTCTAGGGAGAACATTATCTTTAGTTTTCACTTCAGTTTGATCAATTGAGTGGAGTCTAGATGCTACATTGGTATTGTCACCATGTGGCATTGGGATCATCACCAGCTAAGGCACATTGTCCTTGGGATCATCACCAGAATAACGCATTACCCATGATTCGTTGATCTCCTACTCACTTCACTCTGTTTCAGTCAATTAACTGAAGTGATAGACTAGTTAACTCAACTAGGTGGCAATTCACTCCTGCAACTGCCCGAGAGACTAGACTATGTGGCAGTTTACTCCCATAACTGTTGGTGTGTGTCCATATCACTCTAGACCACTACTATGATGCATTGGATTCTCCTCCAGTGCACATTGTTTGAGTTATGCAGAGCATTTCATGTGTAAATTATCAATTATTCATTTGGTTAATGATAATTCTTCCATTCTTTCTCTCTTGCTTCTTCTTTCTCAATTTGTTGCAGGCCCCCTTCTCTCCTCAGGGGTTGTGCAACCTCTCGGTCAAGGATCGTTCAAGTTTTAGTCAGATCGACTTTTTGGGCCCTCTTCTCGGCTCTAAAACCTTGTCCAAAAGCCTCTATTTTCTTCCCCTTACTCGAAACAACGAACGAGGACCTCTGAACACCCACAAATTTTTTGAAGAGACTCCGGGCCAAACTGTGGGAAAAATATGCTGACACCCGACGATTTTGGGCCTTTTACTCCTCCCGGTACAGGTTCGAAGTCACCTGAGCCTCTCCAATGCTTTTCCTAGCTTCCCATGTCTGCAGTTCTGATTTTCAGGATTTATCCCCTTTTTCCCCGGCGACAACTGCATGTGATCACGGGCTATGACCAAGCGCCTACTCAAACACACTTCAGAGCCTCGGGATCTGGGCACTTTCACTTTACCTATCTCCAATTTTTCTGAACTCTGAACTTGCAAAGTTCAACTACCATGAGAGGGATTGACTGTCCCTGCTCTTTGCACAGATCAATGACCCACAACAATTTCGGGCTCTGACGCTTCTGCGAATTCCGAGATAGTACTCCACAAAACCTCCAGAGTGGAAAATCTCCGAAGTTCACAATCTGATGCCACGTGTCCTCAAAGAATTGACAACTCTGATTCACTTCAGGACTCCGAGCTTCGACAGTTCCCGAGTCTTCTCACACGCAAACATTCAGAATGAAATCCTTTCGGAGTGTCAGATATTTTGACACGCGTATTCCTCTATTCAATGGTCATGATTGACTCTGGCGGTTCAACCTTTAGGATTTCTCAATCCACATGACCCCACTTTCTCCGAAGTGGTTATCCTCCAAAATGAAGGATCTGCTGACACCTGTCCTCTGCTGATGGATGGATCAGATGAACTTCGATGCTCTGAACTTCAAGATTTTTGGCTCCAACCAACTCCACTTTCCTCCTAGAGTGACTTTTCTTCGAAGTGGTAGATCTTCCGCCACACGTCCCTTTCCAATGGACGACTGAGATGACTTCGAGACTCCAACCTTCGGTATTCCTCACTCTTCCACACTCCAATTTCTCCGAAGTGTTCCTGCTTCAGAGTGCAGGATCTGACAACAACTGTCCCTTTGGCTTGGACGACTCAGATCTGCTTCCACTCCTATCTCTTTGGGAGTTTTTTCTACCTCCACACCTTGGATTTTCGGGAATACTGCTGCTCTGAATTCCACAACCCGCTGACACGTGTCCTTTGCAATGAACGACTCAGATATTCTCTGCTCACTACGACTTCAAGAGTTTTTTCGCCTTCTGCACCCTCTTTCTGCTGGAGTACCTCCTTTTCAGACTTTGAGATCCGATGCCACGTGCCTCCTGGCGATCGATGGCCAGGATCTGCTTCGCTACTTTGAGCTTTGAGAATTTTGCACACTCCTCAAATGAAAACTTCCGCAGTGTTATTTCTCTAGAGTTTCAGATCTTTCACCACTTGTCCCTCATGACAATGGGCGGTCCTGATCCACTTCCAGACTTCGGCTGGTCACTCTCTTGTGCACTGAAAGGGATTAAAGTTCATGCACTTTACCTAGATCCAACTACTGTTGGTTCATCACACCCAGATCCGACGACTGGGATCTGTTCCTCCTCTCTATGTGCTCCACGCCTCTTCCTTTGGCTTTGATCTAACAGTCCAAACGTACTCATTGTAGCTGATCCAATGGCTGCTGTCACTCCTCCTCTCGAGATTCCACTTTCTCCTGAATCGGGAAAATTGTAAGTATTCAAAGGTTTTGACGTTTGAATCTTCTCCTGCGAGCCTGACTACTTGGGTCTCGTCTTGCACTTCTGAAAATGCTATCTCTCCTTGAGATTTACCAACTAAAGTGGACTTAGGCTTTGGCGCATGCTTGTGCTGACTCTCCTGAGCTTGTCTATGGCTCAGACCTCAAAGGGTCTTGACCGTCTGCTTCCTTATAATATTTCTGGTGCCTTCCTGGCACACTCTGCACTCTTCCTCTTGATCTTTTGAACTTGGAATAAGTTCATACCGTGAAAATTACGAGCTTTCTCTCCTTTCTTCTTTCGAACTTGAAACAAGTTCACCTCTGCACACTCCTTGCGCCCGACTGAGTCTTTAGACAGATTCAGACTTAGAAGGTTTTTTCAGAAAATCTTCTTGCACATTCCTTGTGCCTGATCAATGCAATCCTTGCATAGCCTCTCCCTCAGAGTGTTCAGTAACTCCATTTTTCTAGAACCTCACCAATACTTCAGATAGGTATTGGCTCTGTGCACTCCTTGCACTTTCTCAAAGAACTCCTTACTGAGCTTACAGAGTGTTCAAAAACTTTGTGATGTATTCTCCTTGGCACTCTTCTCTTTGAACTTGAAACAAAGTTCTTTTGTGCACACTTGCACCTGCTCAACGCCCACCTGGAAGAGCTCTATAGAGTATTCAACAACTCAGTCTTTTGTTCCTCTTTGCACAGTTTCTCCTCCAAGGTGTTCAGTAACCTTGAGGCTCCTCTCTGAGTCTGATACTATCCTGGTGTGCCCACTTGACACGTTCTCCTATGAACTCGAAGCAGAATTCAGATGCTCACTCCTTGCATTGGCTCACATAGTTATCAATACTCTGTCATGCAGTCCTTGCACTTATCCTAATAGAACCTAGAATAACCCAACAACTCACACATAAAGAATTCTATCTTAACCCTGCCGATGTAACCTATCACATACATCTACAACATACACTCATAAACACACATATGACATTCATAAAACACAAGGAAACATACACATAATCATATACAGGAAAAACTGTTATCTTTGTATTAATATGAATGTTTGTTTACAATGTGTATAAAATCTCAGACTGCAAAAAAGTCTCGACTTTCTTCTCTCCTTGGCTTACAATGATTTTCTTCAGTAGCCAAAACATTTTTTGGGCATACAATACAATGCTTTATACAAGAGGGGCTCATCGAGTTTTCCCTCCAAACTACACTAGTGGTGTCTAATCACCATTTACAATGCCTATCTACTAAGGAAAATTACAATAAATGAAAATCTAGTCCGAATCGGATCTAGATCAACCTACATTCAGCCATTAAAGGCGACCTTAACTATAGCTTGCACAAAGGCACCAACTCGGCTCTACCAGCCTTACAACATTTAATTGCTTTAATTACATTGAATTTTTAAATTCAAGAGCAAAATGAGAGGGCTGGCGCATCTCCCCTTCTTGAATGTGCACTAATGTGATGAATAGTTGGCGCTTGCTGAGGTGGAGTGATGCTTCTGCATCACAATTTCTCTCTGCAAATGTGTGTGTTATTTTTTAGCTAGATCTATTCAGTGTAGGTTCAACACATTTACATATATTAACATCATGAATTAAAATAATATTATTAAATACTATTAAAATGTATTTATGATTAATATAATTACATCAAATAAAGTAAATATATTGAACATTTTAATTAATAAATTTGAAGGTGAAAAGTAATGAATTTGTTAAGTAATTCATATTTGTTAGGTGATTTATATGTACTAAAAAGACACTAAACTACCCTCAATTAAATTGTCAACCCGGGGTAAGTAAACTTAGAGTTGTAGCAAAATATATGCAAAAAGTAAAAGGTTGGTAGGAGTATAGTCTAACTATGGAAATAAGCTATCTAGGGATAATCTACTCAAGCAAACCTATCTAATGAACAAACCCTACTAGGCAAAATGAAAACTAGGTAACCTAAGCACTTTTGGGCCAAGGACTGATGGATAATTCCTAAGAAAGCAAGTAAAAACTCTCTGTAAGGAAAACAATAAGAAAACACAAACTACTAAGCATAATAAGCAAATGACAAAAACAAACTTCTTTAACTTGCCAACCTACATTCAATGAGAAACTATCCTATGAAAACAAATAAATAAGCAAGTAAGAAAAAATACCTATCTAACCTATTAAAGCAAATAGACAAGTAAGCAAAGACACCTAACTAACCTACTAAAACAAAAGAGCAAGTAAGAAAAAACAACTAAAGAAAATAGGAAAGTAAGCAAAGAATTCTCATTGAACAACTACCTAGCCTAAGAGGCAAGTGGACTAAATGCCTAATGCAAAACTATTTCTCCTGCGTGAAAGGAAATTTAAATGCTCAATGCAATGCATGAAAGGAAATCTATTCTATTGAAAACAAGAAAGACTAAAAACTAAACTTATGAAAACAAGAAACTATCTCTTCTAATCTACGAAAGCAAGAAACTATCTTTAATCTACAAAACACTCAAATGTAATGTTGGTGGTTGTGTGAATGCCTTCGGTGGTGACATATGATATCTTGATGACACTTAATCACACAGGACAATTCTAATGGTATAAGCTCAATATTAATTTCAATGGCAAAATGAAAGGTGTGAAGTAAACAGTCCAATGAAAACTTAGCTATGATAAAAGTAATGTTAAATACCCTGCATATTCATGTACAAACCATTAAAATCATAATGAGATCATCATTATCTAACTAAGGAATTTAATTGCATTTTAATCTATGAAAGGAAATTGCGTGAAATAAAACTATACTATGTCTATTTTAATCATTCAAGCTATGATAAGAAAGTGAATTAAAAACATAAATTAAACTATGCTTATTAAAAAGTAAATTGACAATTAACCAAAAACTAAACAAATGAATTCTATCTATAACTAAGACAAACAAAGTATGATTAAGAACTAGAATTAAATCTATCCATCCATCAAAGATCCCTGTCAAATGAAACCCAAATAGAACTCTGTGTTATTCTAAAAACAACTCTGTTTTAAACTTGATTGTAAGATCATAAATAAAAGTGTAATCTGATATCTAGATGCATATGGGGTTAGTGTAGAGACTTGCAAGTCTATTCCTAGCCTACAAAACTAATTCATGCAAACATAACTCATCACACTAACATGCAAAAGAGCAATAAAACAATTAAATCACAACTAGCTAATTAAAACATAAAACATGCATGTACAGGAAATAAAAGACAATTTAAATTATGAAATGTATAAACAACACACTAATCATCACCAGACTGTTGGCGGGACCCCCAAAAATTCGTGGATACCCTCTACAAGCACACCACGAACTTCAAGAGGCCGAATTCACCATGAAAGTTAAAAACGCAGTTCTAGCACTATTCTGGCAATGTGAAAAATTAAAAATAGAGTACAACAAGTTTATTTCCAATTTGATGGCTATTCTACTTGCTTAACAATCTAATGATCATCCTGGTAGTATTTATAGGTTTACAACCCAGGTGGTCGACCACAGGAGGGTCGAACCACCTCTAAATTCGACAATTTACAATAAATGCGTCCATAACTAACAAAACGGAGGAAACCAATAATCGCCCTCTTTGGACAACTGAAATCGAATTGTCTTGAGCTTAGTAGCTAGAGGGGGCGATGACAAAGAAAACCCATGTGCCCGATTTGTCCACCACTGGCCGCCAATACCATAACCACCAACTCACCTTGCATTTTTGTGCAATACTAGGTGTTGGAACGAGTGCCAGATCAAGTACCAGAATGAGTGCTGGATCAAGTGTCGGACCAAGAAACATGGTGCATTTTGCCCTGTAATAGCAGAAAAACATGAATTAACTCTTGGAAACCATAAAATATGATAAATTAAGCTTGATTGAATTACAAAACATGAATTATACGTACCTCATGCTGATTATACCATTTTATCATAAAATTCTTCAAAAAGATCCTTTGAAAGATGAAAAATGCATATGTACATATGGAAAAAAGTGTATAATAACGTCATGAAAATGATCATATCTCAGGCCCAACATTACCCCCACACTTACGATTTTGCAGGTCCCACTGCAAACAAAAAGAAGTCATCCCTTGGAACTAGGCTTGCTAAGGAGGATCGACTTTAGAAGCCTCTCCTTCTTGCTATGTAGGTTTAGCCTTGTGCCTCTTGTGTTTCTTTAATTGTGCTCTTAAGCCGCGGTCAGATTGGGTCATCCCATCGACCAATCGTTGAAGGCAGTTAAATTTTGCCTGAAGGACTGCATTGTCATGATGAAGGTGTGAATCTATTGTCTTCCTCTCTTCTAATTGTTGGAGAAGCTGATGGTTTTCCCTTTGTAGCTCCTCTATAGTTGGGGCAGAATTAGTGATCTCTGAGGAAGGCTTAGGTCTTTTGAGAGATGTGGACAATTTATCGATTTTAGGATCAAGAGTGGGCATGGGTGAAGTAGGTGTGATGGGAGATCGGAAAGGTGATGTAGGTTCTGATTTTGTTTTCCTTAGTGGCTCTAATCCATTCAAAGAGAATTCTCTAGGTTTCTTATGAGGGCTCTCAAGGTCAAAGGATACTTGGATAGGATCCGAAGCAGGTGGAGGCTTTGCATAAGGCTTGGTTCTTATGTTCTGGGTACTCTTCCGAAAGGGTCCCTTACCAAATCGGTTGGCTCCCCTCTTATTTGTGGGAATGATGGGAAAGTCTTGCTGCATTACTTCTTGGGGCTTCTTAGGTGTAGGATCAAGAGAAAATGAAGGCATTGGGGGGTCAACAATAGGCTTCTTTTGGTATTTGTTCTTGGTCTTTTCCCCCGATGAAGAAGTAGGAATATCAACAAGCTTTTGGTATTGTTTCGGTAAAGAGGGAGTTTGTGCAAGGGAGTTTGGAGTTCTTGGAGAGTGAGGCTTGGATGGAGAGATAGTTTTTAGGCCAAGTGGCTTTTTGCTGGTCTTAACTGTCAAGTGAGGATTTGCAAATTGGTAGATAAAGGCATCCCAACTTTTCCCCTGCTTCTCTAGTTCGGTAAGAACGAGGAGTTTGATCAAACCATGGTGGAAGAGACTATTGTGGGGTTTGGTCACATTTTTCCTCACTTGAGAGGACATTTTCTCCAAGATTTTGAGAAAATAAAAGGGAAAGTTTGAAGGTTTATTGAACAGAAAATGAGCCAACAATCTAAAGTGACAAGCTTTGAAGGTGGAGTATCTACCTTCACATGTAATTAACCTTGTGATAATGATGAGGGGATTGACCAATTCTGGATTTATCCACTCCTTATCTACACTTTCTCTCCTCAAATGCTCTTGAATTCAGGCTTAAACACCCTGTTGTAACTTGAGCGTGGAAATTAATGATTCTTGAACCATCTATCTCCCATTCTTGGGAGTTTTGTTGCAGCAAAAATTGACTCTTCTGTGACTGCAAATTTGAGAGACCCTACATGTGATATCTTGCCATCAAAACCAACTGCAAATTGCATAGAAAGACCATTATGAGGTAGATAATGTATATGAAAGAACTGGTGCCACAAACAAATTAACTTTCAGGGTTTCGAAGGCAGTTTGACACTACTCAGTCCAAACAAAATCAACATCTTTTATCAATAATCCAAACATAGGTGCAACAATCTTTGTAAAATTTTCAATAAACCGCCGGTAATATCCGGCATGTCCAAGAAAGCTTCTCAACTCTTTCTGATTCTTGGGGGGTGGAAGTCTAATAATGACCTCAATCTTTGCAGGATCGACTTTTATTCCTTCAGATGAAACATGATGTTCTAGAACCACTCCTTCAATTAACAACATTTTTCATTTTCATGACTTAAGGATAGGTTCATTTCATAGCATATGATGAGGACTTTTTCTAAGTTGTCTAAGGCTTCTTGGTAAGTGTTTCCATAAACTATGAAGTCATCCATGCATACCTCCACACAATCATGAATAATATCGATAAATATCCCTAATACTACTCGTTGAAATGTGGCAGGAGCATTACACAATCCAAATGGTAAGACCCTATAGGCATAGGTGCCCCAAGGATAGGAAAAGGTAGTCTTGTCCTAGTCCTTGGGTGCTATAAGAATCTGATTGTACCCTCTATACCCATCTAGAAAGGAGAAATACTTCTTTTCGGACAAGGTATCTAGAACTTGGTCAATGAAAGGAAGAGGAAAGTAGTCTTTTAGAGTGGCCTTGTTGAGTTCCCGGAAATCAACACAAATTATCCATTTCCCGGTCACTTTCTTTGGGACCACTACAAGCGGGGATACCCACTTATTGTCAGAGATGGGATAGATAAATCCGACATTTAACAACTTTTGGATTTCCTCCTTGACTATGTCTTTGAGTGCTGGGTTCATCCTTCTCTGGGGTTGCCTAACATGTGTTACTTCCCCCTGGGTGTATATATGATGGATGAATGTGTCAGGGTGTATACCCTTCATGTCATTGTATTCCTAGTCAAATGCTCCTGATTGTTCTTTAAAGATATCTACTAACTTTTTCTGTTGGTTTGTATCTATCCCAGAGTTTATATGTAAAAATTTCCCTAGACTAATATCATAGGGCATAGTATAAGACATGGAAAACTCATCTATTTCAAAAATAAAAGATGTCGAAGTCAAAATGGATGGATCCAATTGTTCTTGAAATTCTTCCCCAAACATGTACTCAAATTGGGGAAAATACTGTGGAAAATCCACACATGTGATAGAAAAAATGATTTGGTTTAGCACATTTTTTGGTGTATCCTCCTCAAGTGCCCTTGCATGGTCACTAGGCAATACGGGTTCTTCCCAGTCTTTGTTCTCGTATGGACATTCAAGGCACCATAGATTCTCCATAATAGGTTGAGCTGGAGGGTAAATGGTGAGATTCTGGATAGAGAGACCATTCGAGATGGTCATTTCTCCTTCTCTACAACCAATAAATGCATTGGTTGTGGCTAGCCAAGGTCTTCCCAGAATAACAGGATGGCCTCGGGCAGGATCCTTTGAATGAATGACAAGAAAATCTATGGGGTACTTCCATGAGGCTAGAGTAACCATGACATCATCTAAAATCCCTTCAGGTGTAACCCTAGTCTTATCTTCTAATTCCAAAATGGTTGGGGTAGGCCGAAGAAGAGGTTGTAACTGTAATTGTTCCAAGGTAGTAGCGGTCATAACATTGATGGCTGCCCCTAGGTCTGTGAGAGTGTTTCCAATGGTGACCTCATTAATGGTTATAGTCACTACAGGGTTTCCTGGATTCCCATATTTTTCTAGCTTTGGCTGCTCTGATATGTACTCAGAGAGTCCTCCTACCAAGTGTACTATAGGAGGGTCCTTTTTCTTCCTACCTGGCTTCTTGATACACAATTCTCTGACTACCTTACTATATATTGTAATGTATTTAATGGCTTGAAGCAAGGAAATCTTGACACAGATATTTTTCAAGTCATTCAAAATGTCAAATTCCGGTAGGGTGGTAGGTTTCTCGATTACCAATTGGTCTAGATAAGGAGGGACCTTCGTAATTTGTGAAGGTTCATTTTGGGGAAGCTTGGGTTCTTGATTTTTCGGGATAATAACATCTTCCCACCTAGTGTCATCCGTGGGTTGTTTTGGTGGTTTCTTCTTCTTCTTCTTCTCGGATGACTACTGAAGGTCTCTGCCTATCTAGAAATTTTCCCAATCTTAGTTGAATTTCCTGTAATGGAACAGGAGTAATAACATATGTTGGGAAGGCCTGCATTTCAACATTGTTAATAGGTTAAGGGGGCTTATTATTAGGATTCAATACTAGCTGTGCCGACAATAGTGTCGGTTTCGGGGAGATCACATTTTGAAATTGTAGCAGTTGTTGTTGTGGGATAGGAGGTAAAGGTGGTGGAATAAAACCTGTCAAAAGTTGTGGAGTGTTCGATGAGAACTGAGGATAAGTATGGTTGTACATAGGGATAGAAGGATCTTGAGGGTTTCCTTGGTTGTGTCCTCCCCTCCAACCTTGAATCCAAGGATGTTGGTATTGAGTAGACCAGTTTTTCCAACCTGGTGAGTTCCATTGTTGTTGTTGATAATAGGGTGGAACTTGAGATTGTAGATCTGGGTATGTGGGTTGATTCCTAGGATGCCATGGCCTCCTAGGTGGATAAGAAGACTCCCCAGGATCTCCACTCCTATAGATGGCTAATAAACCGGGAAAGGATGAACATTTCTCAGTTGAATGGTCTTCTATATAGAAGCCACAAATTGAAATGTTATCTAATGGGAATTCCCTTGATGAATGCTTCCTCCTGCATCTTGGGCAATATATGCTCATTGCTGCATTTTCCTCCTCCTGTTTCTTTTTAAGTTTAATGGTATCCAACTGGGAACCTATTGTGCTTAGGATGTCTGTCTTGAATTTTTCTAGAAGGTTCCCTATCTATGCTCTTGCAATACCACCTGGACTAACTATTTTTAAGATTCTATTGTAAGGGTCATGAACATTCTTCCCTGATTTGGCTCTACTCCTCGAGTAATTTTTACACATTTCACATATTTCAACAAATGGTTTATGAGAGATGTCACCTGATGCCATCAGGTTAAGCATCCCTAAATATTCTTCTGAAATTCCCTTAAGGAAAAGAGCCCTAACTGCATCCTCTGGGAGATCATGGTATTTTGACTTTGGGAGATATAACCAAATCTTTCCATATAGTCTTCAAGGGTCTCGTCTTCTAATTGTTGGACTTTAAAGATGTCATTACGAGACTCTTCAGTATTGCAGTAGTCTTGGTACTTCTTGAGAATTATGTCTTTCATGGATTCCCAAGACCTAATACTGGATTCTCCCAACATCATGAACCATCTTTGTGCAGAGTCTTTGAGGGTGGCAGGAAAGAGTTTTAATTTCTGGGCATCTTGCACATAGTTTTAGCTCCTACACAAGATGTCAAATTCAAATAGGAAGGTGTCTGGATCTTCACTGTTTTTACCATAAAAGGTAGGTAGTGCTAAGAGAGGAATATTCTTCATGTTGACATTCAGAGTGGTGTCTAAAATCGAAAACCCGAAGGTAGTTTCGGTTTGGTTTCCAGTTTCTTCTTCCTCTCCATGTCTTACATTGTTATGGTCCTCCTGATCATCCATATTGGATTGATTTCCAAAAAGAGAGTGCCTAGGTGGTTTTATCTTTGAAGAGAACACAGTTTCTATTTGATGAAAAAGTCTTCCTACTGATTGGTTGTCTGGGACTCTACTCGAGCCGATTGAGATTATCGGTGCCAAAGTTTCTGTGTCAATTTGAGATATAATTACATTGGCTGAGCTATCAAACAAAATATTCACTTGTTCAGGATCCATGATATCCTTAAAATTAGAGTCCCCTGGTGGTGGTGTAAAAGCAAAGGTTGTATTGTTTGGTTATGCAGAAGGCTCGAGTGGTCTTTCCTCTTGTCCTAGTATGATTGATGCTTCAATTTCTTGTTCTATAGTGCTCCCTGTGTTAGTCCATTCAGAGACTATTTTAGCTCTTTGGGTTGAGCTAGCTCCTGTTTTTCAGTATCGGTCTGCGGATTTTATAAGCGGAATGTCCCTTCCCCCAAAGAGATCAGAAGGAACCTTGGTTGAAAGGTCTGATTTTGATTTAATGTATCTACCTTGTGGGTCTCTAGGCCTATTCATGAAAGAAAGAAAAAACAAAAAGAAAAAGATACCATTTGATTCCTAGGTCTTATTCATGAAAGCAAACAAAAATAAAAAAACTACTATTGGGTTTGGGGGAACCTGCTATAACAAATGCGCAGGTTCTTACCTCTTGTCTTAAATTTCCCCTGCCACCAAACTAATGCTAAGGTCTAGAAATGGTCTAATTCCTAATCACTTCTTACCTTGAGACAACTCCCCAGCAACGACGCCAAAATGTTAGGTGATTTATATGTACTAAAAAGACACTAAACTACCCTCAATTAAATTGTCAACCCGGGGTAATTAAACTTGGATTTGTAGCAAAATATATGCCAAAGGTAAAAGGTTGGTAGGAGTATAGTCTAACTGCAGAAAGCAATTATCTAGGGCTAATCTACTCAAGCAAACCTATCTAATGAACAAACCGTACTAGGCAAAATAAAAACTAGGTAACCTAAGTGCTTTTGGGCCAAGGATTGATGGATAGTTCCTAAGAAAACAAGTAAAAACTCTATGTAAGGCAAACAATAAGCAAAAACAAACTACTAAGCATAATAAGCAAATGACAAAAGCAAACTTCTTTAACTTTCCAACCTACATTCAATGAGAAACTATCCTATGAAAGAAAATAAATAAGCAAGTAAGAAAAAACACCTATCTAACCTATTACAACAAATAGACAAGTAAGCAAAGACACCTAACTAACCTACTAAAACAAAAGAGCAAGTAAGCAAAAAAAACTAAAGCAAATAGGCAAGTAAGCAAAGACTTCTCATTGAACAACTACCTAGCCTAAGAGGCAAGTGGACTAAATGCCTAATGCAAAACTATTTCTCTTGCGTGAAAGGAAATTTAAATGCTCAATGCAATGCATGAAAGGAAATCTATTCTATTGAAAGCAATAAATACTAACAACTAAACTTATGAAAACAAGAAACTATATCTTCTAATCTATGAAAGAAAGAAACTATCTTTAATCTACGAAACACTCAAATGTAATTCTGGTGGTTGTGTGAATGCCTTCGGTGGTGACGGATGATATCTCGATGACACTTAACCACAAAGGACAATTCTAATGGTATAAGCTCAATACTAATTTCAATGGCAAAATGAAAGGTGTGAAGTAAACAGTCCAATAAAAACTTAGCCATGATAAAAGTAATGTTAAATACCCTGCATATTCATGTACAAACCATTAACATCATAATGAGATCATCATTATCTAACTAAGGAATTTAATTGCATTTTAATCTATGAAAGGAAATTGCGTGAAATAAAACTATACTATGTCTATTTTAATCATTCAAGCTATGATAAGAAAATGAATTAAAAACATAAATTAAACTATGCTTATTAAAAAGTAAATTGAAAATTAACCAACAACTAAACAAATGAATTCTATCTAAAACTAAGACAAACAAACTATGATTAAGAACTAGAATTAAATCTATCCATCCATCAAAGATCCCTGTCAAATGATACCCAAAAAGAACTATGTGTTATTCTAAAAACAACTCTGTTTTAAACTTGATTGTAAGATCATAAATAAAAGTGTAATTTGATATCTAGATGCATATGGGGTTAGTGTAGAGACTTGCAAGTATATTCCTAGCCTACAAAACTAATTCATGCTAACATAACTCATCACACTAACCTGCAAAAGAACAATAAAACAATTAAAGCACAACTAGCTAATTAAAACATAAAACATGCATGTATAGGAAATAAAAGACAATTTAAATTATGAAATTTATAAACAACACAATAATCATCACCAGACTGCTAGTGGCCCCCTTAGCAAGTCGTGGCTACCCTTTACAAGCACACCACGAACTTCAACAGGCCGAATTCACCATGAAAGTTAAAAACGCAGTTCTGGCACTATTCTAGCAATGTGAAAACTAAAAAACAGAGTACAACGAGTTTATCTCCAATCTGATGGCTATTCTACTTGCTTAACAATCTAATGATCATCCTGGTAGTATTTATAGGTTTACAACCCAGGTGGTCGACCACAGGAGGGTAGAACCACCTCTAAATTCAACAATTTACAATAAATGCGTCCATAACTAACAAAACAGAGGAAACCAATAATCACCCTCTTTGGACAACTGAAATTGAGTTGTCTTGGAAGGGGCGATGAAAAACAAAACCCATGTGACCGATTTGTCCACCACTGGACGCCAATACCATAACCGCCAACTCGCCTTGCGTTTTTGTGCAATACTGGGCGTTGGAACGAGTGCCGTATCAAGTACCAGAACGAGTGTTGGATTAAGTGCCGAACCAAGAAACATGGTGCGTTTTGCCCTGTAATAGCAGAAAAACATGAATTAACTCTTGGAAACCATAAAATATGATAAATTAAACTTTATTGAATCACAAAACACAAATTATATGTACCTCATGCAGATTATACCATTTTATCATAAAATTATTCAAAAAGCTCCTTTGAAAGATGAAAAATGCATATGTACATATGGAAAAAAGTTGATAATAACGTCATGAAAATGATCATATCTCGGGCCCAATAATATTGTTCAAAGAAAATTTCCTTTAAAACCCAACTTAATGTTTCTCCAAACCTACAAGGAAAGAGTTAGTCTAAAGGGTTTGGGTCCAATGGTGAAAAGCGAGGAGTTTTTCACCATTGGACAAGGTTCAATTCTCATGAGAGTTTTTCCTGGAGCCATGGGGTGAGCTTGAGGTAGTGGTCAAATGTGTGGTTTCACCCATATAGATTATATTAAATATGGTCTCGTGACCGATGCACACATAAGTGGATCAAATCCCACCCCCATGTCCTTGAATTTTTTTTATCTTCACCATTGGGAAAGGTTCAATTCCAATGAGGGATTTTCCTAGAGCCATGGGGTCACCTTGAGGTAGTGGTCAAGCGTGTGGTTGCACCTAGAGAGATTTTATTAAATGTTCTCATGACCCGTTCACTTATAAGTGGATCAAATCCCATCCCTGTGCCCTTAAAATTATAATGCAGCTTGAGTGGGCCTAATGGTTAAGAACACATGTTTCCTCCTTAGAGGTCACATGATAAAAATTAGAGGGTGGTAGAGTTTGTACATGTTGAATTATTAATATTGGCTCGCTGTGATGAAGCTCAAAGGGTAGGAATCCCCCTGACATGGGACCTCATATGAGAGTGTTTTTCGACGTCTCGACCCTTGCAAAGTCACAAGTTCCTGCTAATACTAACTTGTGGACTATCTACACTAGCTACACCCAATTTAATGGTTAAAAAAACCTACACAAAAAAGTTTGAGTATAGACTCTCTTTTATTCTCTCTTTATCAAGCGTATAAATCATTTGACAAGTCGATAGGAGAGAAAATAATATATAATTACATCATATTAAATTGAATAATTTTCATTAGGTAAGTTTCAAGCAACATTATGTGAAACTAATTCTAGTGTATTGACGATGTATTGCATGTTGACCTATGTTGTATTTCCTCCAATTTGTTTATCATGGAGTAATTCCAACCCATGTTTGAACACCATTGGAAATTTCATATTGGTGTGCCCTTACCAATTGTTGATCTCTCATTAACATCTCATATGCGGTCTACTTTCCCTTTATTCCTTCGAGGTGTAGAACAAATGGAAGTGGGTAATTTATTCTATTTTTCGATGACAAAAATGCGATAACATTTTTTTTAAACGGGAAGAACAAGTGGGAGCATGCCACTAGGTACTTTAAGTTCTGGGTGGAATCTTGTCTCATAGTTAATATTTCTCTAATTGAGGTGGTTTAGTGTTTTAGAATCTTTAGTTGGATTAAGTAACAATATTTGGATATGGTTTGGTTTCTAAGGATCCAATTAATTATAATCTTGAGACCTGGGAAGGACTTGGCAAGGCCTTTGAAGCGATAAAAAATATTTGAGTATGTCTAATATGTTCATTTATCTAAATTAATTAGTTTTGAGGAAGTGAAGACTTGAGCTAATCAATGAGTAAGGAGTATAACTGAGTAAGGATTCAACTTAAGGTATGTGACCTAAATAATACAATGAGAGAATCGAAACATGTAGCTTGGGTTGATTTGGTAAGTTTGTCATTTATCAAATGTGTGGATTAAGAGTATATAATGCAATGGACTTCATATAAAATCATGATCATATTAAAATGTGCAAAAGTGATGCTCACAAAGTGTCTAGTAGGAGTCATGGTATACAAATTAATGTGATTTAATGCAAAGGAGAAACTGGAATATATACCTATACTTGTCTATGAAGAGTGAAGTGTATTAAGGTTAAGAATGATTATCCTTACTCACCAATATCATCAACTACTATGTTCATTGATGACATGTTAGGCGGTCTACAACCAAGGGGTTGATCTTAACCCAATGGATACCTCTAGTGATATTAACCTCCACTACACTAGTAAGGAAAGATAGATTTGGGAGCCACATAACCTTAGGAAAAGAGAAGGAAAATAATTTGAAAGTTCTTTAAAGATGCTTCTCCATTGGAATCCATCTCCCCTCCTGGTAGTTCCTAAAAATTCCTCTTGGTTGGATAAAGGAGTGGGCACATTTGTCACATTCATCTTGCCCCATATCAAGGCTAGATTACCTCAAATCTTTCCTAGCGGTTTGCTTCTCACTTCTCTTTCAATTTCTATTTATTATATGCTTGGGAAAGTAGTTTAGATTCCCTTTTTCACTCACACAAATCACAATTATTATTTTTTATCTATCTTAATGACTCCAACCTATTGATTGAGTGCATTTGATCACTCCTTGCACCAAATCACATGAAGCAATGGTGGATGTGTTTTTTCATCTATGAGATGGAGGTAATTCTCCAAATAAAGTTGTCCTAAAAATATTTGGGAACAAATAGAATTTGTTGCATCTAATTTTTTAATTAGTGTTTCAAATTTAAAAGGTGTAGATTATCCTATAATTATTCACAATTTTCCTTTCACACTTTTAGAACACCAACTCTAATATAGCTAAACACAAATAAAACAAACCCCTAGGGAACATTCTCAAATCCCAAACAAACAATGAGAGAAAGGGGCCTTCAAAAATTTGTATCACCCACTTAGAGATGAAATCTGATGGAGGATGCTTAGATTGATGAAGGTGAGAAGACAATTTCAGTAGCTCCAAGTATTCCGCTAAAGGTGATGAAATATAATAGGGTTTATCAAGGGTCATTATTGTTTCCAAAGGATATGGTTGCCAAAAGTCCACAAGTGAGGTGGAAAACCTAGGAGAATAGTTGTTTGATAAAAAATGGTATTTCCACATAGGATGAACACCTTAAGCAATCTCTCACACAACAACATCAAATATCAGTACACTAGTGTTTTACTTGGTTAAAACCCTCAAAGAGGGAAATATTCCACGACCCCAGCCAACACGACCACTTGAGGCAATATATTAATACAAAAGAAAAATTTGTACATAATATTTTCTCACAATCAATATTCAACAAATGACCCTCCATGCTCTTTAAATAAATATCATGGATCAATCAAGTGCTAAGCCACATATCAATATAGATATTAGTATTGAGGAAAATATGAATTGCCGAATCACTTTATGTTTAGAACATATTATGATCGTCGAGTTACATAAATACACATGCATACTAGTGCATACTAAAGAAGCACACTTTTACCTAAAGACACCAAGTTGATCTTAACTAACTCCTAAGTGTTTAAATATCCCAAGATCCCCCCTTAAGAACAACTTGGGATAGGATTGAAGGATTTAAAAAGGTGACACAATATGAGAAGGAAGGAGGCATTAGAGTTTATCGCCCCTTAATGACAACTTACTGAACTCATAACATAAATAAAAGTTTGGAAAAATTTGCTTCTATAAGAGACTTTGTGAAAATGTCTACAAATTGATCATATGTAGGGAAAAAGAGTACTTCAAGAATGCGATCATGAAGAGATTTTTGATGCAATGCATTTGTAGCTCAATGTTTTTGCTACATTGATGTTGAAGTGGATCTTTGACAAGCTTGATGGTACTTTGATTGTCATACTGTTGGCAGCCAATCCATTTTTTTTTCACTTTCCTATAAGCTGCCTACACCAATGTTTTGCAAACATTAATTTTTCGTCACAAATCTCAAATAAACGACACTTTTATTCCTTGCGATATTTGCACACTTACCTTCGTTTTTGTTTTCACGACTGTAAGCGTGAAAACTTGGTCTTTCGAAGTCGCATTAAAATCATTATTGAATTGTCGTTATCCTTCTTGTCGATATGCCCATTGCGTTTACATTTTACTTATCATTATGCAATTGGAAAAACTTTTTGATCTGTACTCATTGGACAACCTTTGATTGATTGTGAATTTCCTTTCATGAGTAATTGAGGTTGTGATGCATTGGTAATTGCATTTATATGTTCTTTGATTTGATCTACTTGACCATTGGCTTCATAAAAATACATAGATGTTATGGTTAAACCCTTGATATATATCATTTAATATGACTCCTAGTTCATGAGATCAAACGCATTGGCACATTGGTTAAATTATTGGTATCAAAACACATTGGCGCATTGGTCCAACTCTTGGTATTGGTTTCGATTCGTATGTTTGGTTTTAAAACTATGGCATAACTTTTGATTGCGCGCATGGTTTATCCACTTACCAAAGGTTTCAATTGATTGGTTGAAATGGCATAGTTATAACACATGTGCATTATGATTTGTATAGTTGAAAGCGCCGATGGTTGTACCATTGGTAATCACTATTCTACATGGCCAGCGAATAGCTCCACCACCTTCACACGATGTCATTAATGTTGCTCCTATCCCTGTTTCACCTCTGTTAGCTCGGGTAGGCCTTCGGGTGTTTTGTTCCTGTGTATGCTGCATTCAAACCTAGGCTCGTTCACCATGTGCTCTTCCTTATGGCACCAGTGGTGCGAATTGAGCCGAACAGTAGCCAAGCCTTGCTACTGTTCGACAATGCCCGGAAAGACTTAGAGGATAGCGGTTGGCTCACCTTTGTAAAACGGTTTGAGGGTTTTAATCTATTTGTTGCACAACAGTTCGCCCTGAATTTCGATGGTTGTAGGGCCAAGGTAGGTGACATTTAGCTGGAAATCAATGAAGATTTCATTATCTCTGCTACCGGGTTAGTGTCCACGGGCCAGTGATGGTTCAAAAACTCTAAAGTGGAGGAGGTGCCATGGCCACTTCTGTTCGTCTCACAAAAGGCCACATCCTGTGACAGAGGTATGCCCATCTCCACGCTTAAACCAAGATGGCATGATCTTTTGATGGTGGTAAAACAATTCGTGACCTGTGAGGGTTGGTAAGGGCTAGTTTTTCTTTATCACCTTCGACTGTTAATGAATTTTATGGGGTATCCATTGAATATGCCTTTTTACTTCCAGCGTAGCCTTTATAAAATGTCAAAAAGGTTTAAAAGGGAGAAGGCCGATAGTAGCTTGTTCCATCATGGCCTAATCAGACTCATCGTTGTTCATCACTTAAAACTCCACAGTGATAGTTGGCAAGATTTTATTTCTCGAAATGGTTTTGCTGATGTGGAGCCCTTCCAAATTGAAAAGCCTGTGGTTAGTGAAACAAAGGTCGAGCCACCCGTGCCCTTTCATGTCCTACTGCCCTCTCCTAAACCCTTGGTCGACCCTGATATTGACTTACCCGACGTCTTAGTAGACAAGGCTGAGGCTATAAAAAATCCTGTGAGCAAAAAGGTCAAGGGAAACCCTACTGTGAGCAAAAAGGTCAATTCCAAAATGTCATGATCAAGCTGTCTGCTCGTCATCCAGGTATGAATTTCGATATCAATTTCGTTTTGTGAATTGCTAGGATTAATATAATGATTTGAGTTTGGTTTTGAAATAGCTCTGTCTATTGTTCGAAATGACTCTGTTATAGCCATATTGAAAACGGTTATGTTGTTCATCCTGTACATTGTTTTCGTTTTGCTAAAATCAAATATGATTTTGATTTTGTTAGACGATTTGATCGTGCCCAGTTCAACAATTAATTGGTTTTCGATTGGATTTGATTCGTTTGTTTGTTGGTTTGAGTTAACGAAATCAATGGTTTTCTTTCGATTGGATTTGTTTGTATCCAACTTGAACAGGAGGTTTTCATGCTAAAATTAGAGCACGATCATGTTTTGATTTGGTATGATTTCGTTGTGGTCGGATCACATCGACCCTGATTGAGTTTTGATGATTTGATTTTTGAAACAATTTCGTGAGTTTGGTTGTTATGATCTTTTAAAATGCTGTGTGATGTAATCTTCTAAATCAGGAATGTAACTCTGTTCGACTCCGATTTGGAAAGAATGACTCTGTTTTATATGGAAATGATATTCTCGTTTAAGCCTGTGCAAAAGATATCTACGCTCGAATCATGGAACAATTTCCATTCACAACGACTATGTTAAACTCCAACTGTTCGATTTCTCTTATCTTGATTGGATTGCTATGTATTTTCAGTTAGTATGATTGTTTTTATGAGTTGGATTCGTATAAAAAATAGACTTGATTTCTGCCCTGTTAAATTTAATTTTCAAATGAGTTTGTTAACTCAGATCGGATTATGTTATTTCTGTCAAATTCGTATGAGGAAATTCGGGTAAATGTTCGTTTTAAAATGAATTCAAGAAATGATTTCGTGAATGTCAATTGATTTTGTCTGCCCCAATTTGCAATAAAAAAACGGTCAGACAACTCTTATGGATCCTGTTATCAATTGATTGATCTCATTATGATTTTGTTTGTGACAATTTACGCATCAGTTTTGATTTGATTCACTCATGGCATGGATCGTTTGTTATGTTAATACAATGATCTTGCTATTTTCATATGGATTCGATCGTGTTTCCTGTTGATGGATGAGGCAACAAACGACTTCCTATGATTTGTTTAACTGTATCGATTTCAATTGGTTATGAATCGATTTCATTACTGTCGGTTATCCAACATGATTCYGTTTACCYGATTTTGTGAYAACAAACGAAACAGAGTACACGCATCTCTGTAGTCATTTGATTGATCTCAGTCTTGTTTGATTTCAAATTAGTATAACAATTTCAATTTGAATGATTCGTTTGTCTTTCAAATAAGCTATTAGATACTTGTTAATTTTAATTCTTTAAAGATTTGAATTGATTTTAATGCTGATTGTGTGTTTGATTTAGACCAGCTACAGAATCACAAGATTCTGTAGCTAGTCTTTAGAATTAGATTTTTATCATTTTCATTAACAAAATATTCTTCTAACTTGTCCATTTTGACCCCTTTCAGRTACATMCGAATTGCATTGGACATGATGGCCAGTCTAGGAGATATTTGTGTGATTTAGTTTTTATTTTAGGTTCCTAGTTTAATCAGACTTGGGATATTTCCCAGATTTTCTGTAAACAGTTTGATAACTTCCACAGGGATGTTTTACCCTATGGAAGGTCTTTAAATGCTTATTATTTTTTGTAATAAGGAGCATCCTCACTTGTGGGAGAACTAGGCTATGGATTTCTATTACAAACTGAGACGAGAGTTGATGTTATTGCTACAACTTTCGCTTTCAATATATCAATCTTTTGTTTCATGTTTTATGCATGTCAGTTTGCAGTTGATTATAGACTACTTTAGCTATCATAATCTATTGCAGAATGATATGAGTTGATTAATGTGCTATCCATATCTTATTTCTTTCATTATTTAAAAAGTACAACAATTACTTGGTTTCAGTTAATGAATCACAAATTTCTCTTCTTCATTAATTGAATAATTTCATATAGATCTTTGCATATAGGTTTATCTAACTGTGAAGATTTATAAATCATAAGATTGTTGTAAATTTTTATGTCTTGTTTGTCCTGTAATTATATTGAAGAGCATTGCAGCTATCGTTTACGAGAAGCTCCTGAAAAATTCGGTGTGGGTTTCCTCCCTCCAATCAGCTAAGACAATCATTACATGCAGGACAAATCTGGAGCGTTTCTCCAGGTCAGTTTGTTTTTCAGTATTTAATAAGTAGTTTGTTAGTATAATTTAAGTAGTTTAGTTAGATATATGTTTAGTTAGATTTGTAGTTAGAATTAGTATATTAGTTGTTTAGTTTAGTTAGTTTTTGTTTTATTTCTTGTTCATAAATTATAAAATCAACAAAAAATATCTCTCTGTGTCTTAGGGCAGAATGCAAATGAGTTTTTCAGGTTTTCATTCAAATCTGTAAATTGTTAATATTGTACATTTTGTGAATAAGTTTTATTTCTGTTAGTAGTTAGAGTTAGTATAGTATTAGATCGTAGATTGTATATATATATAGAATAGTTAGATTAGTTTAGTTCATAATAGTTATTTTTAGTTAGATTAATTTATTTGTTTGTTTTAATAGTTGTTTTTAGTTAGATTAGTTAATTTAGAGTAGTTTTCTTTTTGTTTTCTTCGGACCTTAGATCGGCTAACGAAGCCGCTAAACCTGTCAGGGTGGTTCATTCCAAACGACTTGGGTTATTAGACAACCCCGGACCGGTTCCGCTCTTCCAGTTGACGAACGATCAATTTTTCCCGTCAACAAATGGCGCTAGAAGGAGGGCTTGAAATTAATTAATGGAACGAGGTGGTCGCAAGACTCCTCCACCACCTAATCGCTCACCTATAGTGACTAGAAGCCATTCCAACGATAATATTCCCCTTCAAACAGAAACCACATCAACCGACGATCCAAAGATCATAGTTGCGCCAACAACCCCTAATCCTACAGGTGGTGACATACAAGAGATTGCCCGTCAATCTCTTATAAAAACACATAGTGCCTTAGCTCGTTTGAGGCAACCAAACCGTCCGTGGGGTCAAACTTTGGACTTATATGATATCAGAGAACAATTAGGTGACACTAACCTCACTGTGAATCCTTTAGATCCAATCCTAAATCCTGCTGCAGGAGGATCTGGAATACCTCCTTCACCACCTCCATCATCTCCTTCCTCTTCTGGAGGAGATTCCTCTGATGAAGGAAATTCCCCTTCTCAGCCTTCCACACCCACTACACCAATGGAAAATCAGAACAACCCTGCTAGACCTTGGCTCGACCAGGATGCCATAGCTGTACCTGGAACTCATCATCCTTTACCTAAACACCCGGAGAAATGGCTTCCCAAGTTTGACCCTGACTCAAAACAGATCGCTGAAGATCACATTAAAATTTTTATGTTAGCCATAAGACTCCGCAATGTCGAACATGAAGACGTTGTCTGTAGGTTGTTCCCCTATACTTTCGAGGGCAATGCATCCACATGGTACTTTTCCCAACAACCCCATACCATCGTGTCTTGGGAAAAGTTTGAGTCATGCTTTTTGGAAAATTTCGGAGATGGTAAGCCTCCTGAAGTCCTAGCATGGACCTTTCTAGCTTAAGAATGTACCCAAAAGAAAAATTTAAAGACTTGAATCAAATATTTTTAACACTTAAAAACCGAATCCCTGCGGATTCCATGCCCGCTGAGAGTCTTATAATAGCATACTACACTAAATCTTTGCATCAAAGTATAGCTATTTGGGTTAAACGATCTAAGAAATCCACGTTGTTAGAAGCCTTCGAGGAGGCCAACCAGATTGAAAAAGATATACTTAGTCTCAAAGACTCTACTAGCAACGAAACAGAGACTAGTGCTTCTTCCAAAAAGAAAATCGAAATCCTCCCTAGACCTACTCAAGGTAAAACACAACCTGAAAACTCTGATTTAGAAAACTTAACTAAAGTTGTTCAAAAACTGTCAAATCAAGTTATAGACTTAAAAAGGACGACCGAAGAAGCTTCCTCGAGCAAAGGACCTTACAAGCCTCCGTTTCGAAAGCCTCTTCCCACCAATCGACCTAATCCACCCATCGAAGACCTTAATCTAGAAAGTCTGCAATGCGCTCTTCAAACGATTCTAGAAGCCCAAGATAACTTGATGCCTCCTGAGATTCTTGAGGAGGTAGTTGAACAAGAGACAGTTCAAGAAGAAGAGTCTTCTCCAAACATTTTTGGACACTTCTCGGATAGCATCTTTCAAGCTAACTTTGAGACAGTACATCCCTATAATACCAGGAGTAAGACAACAAACAAACCTTCTGCCGAAAACACTACAACTTCACCTCCAAAACAATCTAAATCAGCTGAAACTAAATAGAGTAATGTGAATCCCAACTTAGATTATGATGTAGTTGAAGATCTTAAAAAGTTGAGAGCTAACATTTCTATTTATGAGTTATTGAAATTTCCAATTTTACTTCAAAAAATGTTACAGAATATCTAAGAGAATGGAAAAAATGGTCATTCAAGTGGTAATATGGTTGTGCAGAACAAATTTCCTCATAAGACTTCCACTAAAAATAGTCCCGATCCTCAAGATAAAGGAAGCCTTCCTGTAAGTAATGTAAATAATGTAAATAATGTAGATAAAGTAGCTTTAGAAACTGCGAGTAAAAAACCACAAGCTACCACTCTTAGTACTCACAAAAATGTACCTCCATTCTTGTTAACTTTTGAAATCTTTAATAGAAACGTGCACAATTGTATGGTAGACTCAGGAGCGTCATCCAATGTGATGCCATGGTCTGTATGCCAGAAGATTAACACATAAGTTGAAACCTCCACCTTAAAAATCATACAACTTGATCGGACCAATGTTAAAGTTATAGGCGAACTAAAGAATGTGCTTATTAGATTATCGTCTAACCCCAAGGTTCATCAAGTCATTGATATAATTGTTGTGGATATTCCAGAAGTGTATGGTCTGTTTTAAAGCAGGGACTGGTCGGAGCAGTTACACGACTATTTCGCGACAGATTGGTCTCATCTATGGCTTCGAGAGAATGGAAAGCCTAACAAAATCAAGGTAAATCATGAACGCTACCTTAAGTTCACGGTCACAGATTTGAATGATCCTAACGAATCATTTACACCTTCTACTGATTCACCCGAAGTACAAGGGATGGACACCTTCTTCGACAACTTCATGGCTGAGGCTTCAGCTATCACCAATCCAGAACAACAGTCCGAGATTGTAGCATATGTGCAGCCAACAACTTCTACGCAACGATCTCATGTGCCCGATGGAAATCAAATTTGGTCTCTTTATTTCGACGGGTCAAAGTCCAAAGAAGGAGTTGGAGTAGGCTGCGTTATTATCGATTTGGCAGGTAACAAAACATTGATTGCATGTAGGTTAGAATTTGAATGTACTAACAACACTGCAGAATATGAGGCTTTACTGCAAGGTCTCAGAAAAGCTTCAGATATGAACATTCAAAATTTAACCGTCTTTGGCGACTCCGAAATAGTGGTTAGACAGGTAAGAGATTCTATCCACTATCTGTCTCTGCATCTCAAAATCTACCAATCCGAGGTGTGGAATTTAATGAACAAATTTTCTGCTTTCAATATAAATTCTATTCCTAGATTGAATAACTCTAAAGCAGATTTACTAGCTAACGTAGCTTCTAAACTTCTTCCTGCAGAAGGCTTGTCCCCAGATGCATTCTTCGTTGAGCTGTTGTTCAGGCCATCCATTCCCGACAACATCATGAACTGGAGAGTCTTTGACGACGATCAATAGATTATTAACTTTCTGCACATGGAAGAAACCTTTCAAGGCGCGGTGATAGACGAACATACACACGACGACAATTTGTGCAATTTCACGGTAATACCAGATCCGAGAACTCCTGAATCTTCATCGGACATGGTAAACTTGATCCCTAAATCTGTAGTTAGATTAGAGAAGTTTTATGATCTTCAAGATAAATTTAAAAACACGGTCAACTGTAAAACCAATAGTTCCTCGTTATCTTATGAAAAAGTAAACTTAGGAACTAAGGACAGTCCGCAGTGCATTAATCTAGGGGTAGGATGTTCTCAACAAGAAAAAGTTGCATTTATTAAATTTTTCAAAGAATTTAAATATGTCTTTGCATGGACGTATGATGACCTTAAAACTTTCGACCCTAACATCATACAACATGTCATTCCTATGAATCCCCAAACCTTACCCTTTCAACAAAAATTGAGGAAAATGCACCCTAAGCTTGAACCGACCGTTCAAAAAGAATTGAATAAAATCCTAAATGCTAAGATAATTTTTCCTGTTAGACACACTTAATGGGTTTCCAACCTTGTCCCAGTCCAGAAGAAAAGTGGGGAAATCCGACTCTGCGTCAATTTCCGAAACCTTAATAGAGCGTCTGATAAAGACAACTATCTTGTCCCACCCATGGAAAAAATCCTTCAACAGGTATCTGGTTCTGAGAGGCTATCTTTACTGGATGGTTTCTCGGGGTACAACCAAGTCCTGAAGTCTCCACCAAACCAACTTAAAACTACCTTCCGTACCCCGTGGGGCACTGATGCTTATCGAAAATGGTCTTTGGATTGATTAATGCTGGTGCCACTTTCCAAAGAGTGATGGACATCGCTTTCCGAGGCTTAATCAATCAGTCCGTCATAGTTTACTTAGACGATGTCACTATATTTTCTAAAAATAAAAATGATCATCTAGCTCACTTACAAGCCGTTCTACAGCGATGTCGTAAATACGACATCTCCTTGAATCCTAAAAAATCCAGCTTTGCAGTAGAACAGGGTAAACTCTTGGGATTCGTTGTGTCTAGCGAAGGGATGATTATTGATCCTGAAAGGACTCAAGTCATTGCGAAACTTTCCCCCCCTACATTCAAAAAATCTATGCAGTCTTTCTTAGGCCAGATTAACTTTGTGAGAAGATTTGTCCCAAGTTTCTCCGAAATGGTCAGGCCTTTACAGAATTTGATTAAGAAAGACACCCAATATCACTGGGGACCCCTAGAAAATCAATCTTTTAATGCAATAAATAAGGCCATAATAGATGCCCCGTCTCTCATGAGCCTCGATTTTTCACAAGACTTTACACTCTACACTTTTGCTTCTGATCGTTCCTATGCCGCCTTCTTAACCCAAAAGAATGCTGAGAACAATGAAGTACCCATTGCCTTTATGAGCTCTGCTTTCAAAGGCACTGAACTTAATTGCCCAGTGGTAGATCGACAAGACTACGCTATTTTCAAAGCAGTCAAGCACTTCTGGTCCTATCTTTTGAAGTCAAGGACGAAAGTCATTGTCCCCTACCCAACCGTGAGGAACTTGTTAGTGCAGAAGGAACTAGGTGAAAAGAGGGCTAACTGGGTCACCTCCTTGCAGGAGTATGACTTAGAAATCACCCTATCTTAGATAGTGAGAGGCCAAGGGTTATGTAAGTTAGTAGCTGATTCAGCAACAGGACAACAAGAAGAAAGCGATACGTCAAACCTAGGACAACACAATCAAAATCTAATTTGTTGCACACAAAACCTTGTCAGTCCTTGGTATGACGATATAAGATTCTGTCTTGAACATGGTTCAACACCCCGTCACCTGAATCCTGCTAAAAGAAGAGCGTTGAGATTAAATTCTGCCTCCTTTCATCTGGTTAATGGTATCCTGTTTCGTCAAATTTTTGACGGTGTACTGATGCGCTGTCTTGAAAAAGACGAAGAAGAAAAAGTCTTGCTAGAGTTGCATGCAGGGGAAGCTGGTGGTCATTTTGGTGGTGACACCACTGCCCATAAGGTTTTAAGAGCTGGTTATTACTGGCCCACGCTTTTTAGAGACACCCATGCCTTGTGTCGTAAATGTGTTATTTGTCAGAAAGCATCAGGGCGGTTACAAAAACCAACCTTTCCTTTGCAGCCCGTTTTAGTAGATTCTCCTTTTCAACAGTGGGGCCTTGATATCATAGGTCCAATCAACCCCCCATCTTCACAACAACATAATTTTATTGTGATAGCCACATATTACTTTACCCGGTGGTCTGAAGCTGCCACGTTAAGAACCGTCAACACCAGTCAGGTAATTGCCTTTCTAAATTTGAATATTATCACTCATTTTGGTATCCCTGACTGTTTAGTATTCGATATCGCTTCTTACTATTCCTCTCTTGAGATGAACAAGTTCACGTTGGAAAAAGGAATCAAAGTAAAGTATTCTGCTAGCTATTACCTCGAGGGCAACGGATTGGCATAATCAACAAACAAGAACTTGATCAAAATCATCAAGAGAACGGTGGTTGCAAATCACAAAAATTGGCACAATGCACTGTTGAACGCGCTGTGGGCTGATAGGGTAACGCCAAAAGTTGCTGTAGGTAACTCCCCCTTTTTTCTCGTTTATGGTAGAGAAGCAATTTTGCCACCTCACATTCTTCTTCCTTCACTTCAGTTGTTGCAGAAAGTCCAAGAAGAAGATTGTCCCCCTTTAGAAAACTGAATTAACGCTTTGATGAAGCTAGAAGAGGTGAGATCCCAAGCTAAACGTAAGTTAGATCAACATCAACTATTGGTTAAAATATGGTTCGATTTTAATTCTGCTTCTGATAGAAATTTCGAAGTAGCTGATCTTGTCTTGAAATGGGACAAACCGCATGAGGGAAAGGGAGAACACACCAAATTTGAAAACTTATGGCTTGGACCATTTTTAATTGCTGAAAAGTTGGGCCCCAGTTCTTTTCGATTGCAGAATCTTGAGGGGCAGCCTGACACCTACCCGGTGAATGTCCAAGCCTTGAAAATATACTTTGCTTAATAACAACCCTTGTATATTATGTACATATTTTGCTTCTGTTTGCTTTTTGTTTTTGATTTTCCTTGGAATTATTCAGCTTGTGTTTTTGAAATACACATACCTGTATACTAAGCTATTCAGAAAATGAAAATAGAAAATTCCTTCACTGAAATAACTGCTGAGAAAATTGTATAAACATCAATTGTATATTTCTGAAATTTATATATGTGTCGGCAAAAGTCTGTTGTTTGAGAGGAGTTGACTGATTTCGATCTCTGAGTAAAGCTTGTCATGATCATCTATTATCTTTTTACGCTGTCCCTATTCCTTAAGGGAATGACTCAGAAGATGTCTCCCTTCCTTAGGAAGTTGTTTTTGTAAATGAAACATCTCTGGATCTAAATAAAGGACAGTTCTAAAAAATTCTGATGAGGACTGAAAAAAATATGTTAAACTATCATGATTTTCAGCGTCACCCCGCTCAACTATATATCTTTGAAGAAAAACAAAACAAAATAAATTATTAATAGAGCTGTGGGAAGTGCTTGTAAACCCGTCGGGAAGCTGAACAGGTCCGCTGGCAGCGGGTAAATGCATGCGTGGCGCCAAGACAACTTCACCAGGGTACTGAACAGGCCCGCTGACAACGAAGCACTGTCGGGTATATAAAAATTTGCAAATAAGAAACCTCTTTAATGTCCTTTATTCTGATCCAGAACTTCTTGGCAGGATACAGACATCAGAGTAGGTTAAATGGCAACCCTGCCGAGGCTATGGACACCTGCTGCCAGCAGTGGATCCGTCAACAGTATTGGATATTTTATATTTAATATCGTGACTCACTAGTCATAGGACTGTTATCTGTTTTCATCTTTTAAAACACTGTTGGAATAGTTGGTTAATGGTGATGTTTATACGATTTTCTGGTTGTTGTTTTTGAGTTGGAATTATCTTTGCTGTCCTAATCTGAATTTGTTCCTTTTGGTAGAGATAACTGTTTCTACGAGTGTGTCGCCATTGTTGGAAGCCAATCCACATTTTTTTCACTGTCCTATAAGCTGCCTACACCAATGTTTTGCAAACATTAATTTTTCGTCACAATTCTCAAATAAACGACACTTTTATTCTTTGCGATATTTGCACACTTACCTTCGTTTTTGTTTTCACCACTGTAAGCATGAAAACTTGGTCTTTCGAAGTCGCATTAAAATCATTATTGAATTTTCGTTATCCTTCTTGTCGATATGCCCATTGCATTTACATTTTACTTATCATTATGCAATTGGAAAAACTTTTTGATCTGTACTCATTGGACAACCTTTGATTGATTATGAATTTCGTTTCATGAGTAATTGAGGTTGTGATGCATTGGTAATTGGATTTATATGTTCTTTGATTTGATCTACTTGACCATTGGCTTCATATAAATACATAGATGTTATGGTTAAACCCTTGATATATATCATTTAATATGACTCCTAGTTCATGAGATCAAACGCATTGGCACATTGGTTATATTCTTGGTATGAAAACACATTCGCACATTGGTCCAACACTTGGTATTGGTTTCGATTCGTATGTTTGGTTTTAAAACTATGGCATAACTTTTGATTGCGCACATGGTTTATCCACTTACCAAAGGTTTCAATTGATCGGTTGAAATGACATAGTTATAACACATGTGCGTTATGATTTGTATAGTTGAAAGCGCCGACGGTTGTTCCATTGGTAATGACTATTCTGCATGGCCAGGGAATAGCTCCACCACCTTCGCATGATGTCATTAATGTTTCTCCTATCCCCGTTTCACCTATGTTAGCTCAGGTAGGCCTTCGGGCATTTTGTTCCTGTGTATGCTACATTCAAACCCTGGCTTGTTCACCGTGTGCTCTTCCTTATGTCACCAGTGGTGCAAATTGAGCCGAACGGTAGCCAAGCCTTGCTACTGTTCGACAATGCCCGGAAAGACTTAGAGGATAGCGGTTGGCTCACCTTTGTACAATGGTTTGAGGGTTTTAATCTATTTGTTGCACAATAGTTTGCCCCGACTTTCGATGGCGGTAGGGCCAAGGTAGGCGACGTTCAACTGGAAATCAATGAAGAGTTCATTAGCTGTGCTACCGGGTTAGCGTCCATGGGCCAGCCATGGTTCAAAAACTCTAAAGTGGAGGAGGTGCCATGGCCACTTCTGTTTGTCTCACGAAAGGTCACATCCTGTGACAGAGGTATGCCCATGTCCACGCTTAAACCAAGATGGCATGATATTTTGATGGTGGTTAAACAATTCGTGACCTATGAGGGTCGGTATGGGCTAGTTTTTCTTTATCACCTTCGACTGTTAATGAATTTTATGGGGTATCCATTGAATATGCCTTTTTACTTCCAGCGTAGCCTTTATAAAATGTCAAAAAGGTTTAAAAGGGAGAAGGCGGATAGTAGCTTGTTCCACCATGGCCTAATCAGACTCATCGTTGTTCATCACTTAAAACTCCACGGTGATAGTTGGAAAGATTTTATTTCTCGGAATGGTTTTGCTGATGTAGAGCCCGTCCAAGTTGACAAGCCTGTGGTTAGTGAAACCAAGGTCGAGCCACCCGTTCCCTTTCATGTCCTACTGCCCTCTCCTAAATCCTCGGTCGACCCTGATATTGACTTAACCGATGTCTTAGTAGACAAGGCTGAGGCTATAAAAAAACCTGTGAGAAAAAAGGTCAAGGGAAACCCTACTGTTGATGGAAAAGGTAAAAAGTATGCTCGACTTATCTCGAGAATGGCTAGGAATAAACCTAAACGCAGTGCTGAGCAGAAGCCCATAGTCCTCAGTGAAGACTCAGACTCTGACATAGAACGCTTCCTATCTAGTGAGTATCCTTACTCCCAAGGTCTGTGCTCCGAGCCACCCTATGAATTTGTTTCTAATCTACCGCTTTTCCTAAGGAACAATCCTAGCTACCCTGGGATAAAGCTTCCTAATGAAACCCTCGACAATGTAACCAAACCCTCACCTACATTTTCGAAGCCTGGACAGTCATCATGTGACCAATGTGATGTGTGGTTGGAACGATACTATATAGACGTTCCCTTACTTCAATCGAAAATCGAAGCGTTGGAAAACCAAGTTACAGTATTGACAAGCCAAAGGTACAAGCTTCAAGAAAATGATAGGAAGCAGAAAACCACTGGTTCCATCGTTTTTAGGAATGTCGAATCGGCTATAGCCGTCGTCAATTCCAAAATGTCATGATCAAGCTGTCTGCTCGTCATCCATGTATGAATTTCGATATCAATTTCATTTTGTGAATTGCTAGCATTAATATAATGATTTGAGTTTGGTTTTCAAATAGCTCTGTCTATTCTTCGAAATGACTCTGTTATAGCCATATCGAAAATGGTTATGTTGTTCATCCTGTACATTGTTTTCGTTTTGCTAAAATCGAATATGGTTATGATTTTGTTATATGATTTGATCATGCTCAGTTCAACAATTAATTGGTTTTCGATTGGATTTGATTCGTTCGTTTGTTGGTTTGAGTTAACGAAATCAATGGTTTGCTTTCGATTGGATTTGTTTGTATCCAACTTGAACAAGAGTTTTTCATGCTAAAATTAGAGCACGATCATGTTTTGATTTGGTATGATTTCGTTGTGGTCGGATCACATCGACCCTGATTGAGTTTTGATGATTTGATTTTTGAAACAATTTCGTGAGTTTGGTTGTTATGATCTTTTAAAATGCTGTGTGATGTAATCTTCTAAATCAGGAATGTAACTCTGTTCGACTCCGATTTGGAAAGAACGACTCTATTTTATATGGAAATGATATTCTCGTTTAAGCCTGTGCAAAAGATATCTACGCCCGAATCATGGAACAATTTTCATTCACAATGACTATGTTAAACTCCAACTGTTCGATTTGCTCTTATCTTTATTGGATTCTGTTATCAATTGATTGATCTCATTATGATTTTGTTTGTGACAATTTACGCATCAGTTTTGATTTGATTCTCTCATGGCATGGATTGTTTGTTATGTTAATACAGTGATCTTGCTGTTTTCATATGGATTCGATTGTGTTTCCTGTTGATGGATGATGCAATAAACGACTGCCTATGATTTGTTTAACTGTATCGATTTCAATTGGTTATGAATCGATTTCATTACTGTCGGTTATCCAACATGATTTCATTTACCCGATTTTGTGACAACAAACGAAACAGAGTACACGCATCTCTGTAGTCACTTGATTGATCTCAGTCTTGTTTGATTTCAAATTAGTATAACAATTTCGATTTGAATAATTCGTTTGTCTTTCAAATAAGCTATTAGATACTTGTTAATTTTAATTCTTTAAAGATTTGAATTGATTTTAACGCTGATTTTGTGTCTGATTTAGACCAGCTACATAATCGCAAGATTCTGTAGCTAGTCTTTAGAATTAGATTTTTATCATTTTCATTAACAAAATATTCTTCTAACTTGTCCATTTTGACCCCTTTCAGATACATCCGAATTGCATTGGACATGATGGCCAGTCTAGGAGATATTTGTGTGATTTAGTTTTTATTTTAGGTTCCTAGTTTAATCAGACTTGGGATATTTCCCAGATTTTCTGTAAACAGTTTGATAACTTCCACAGGGATGTTTTACCCTATGGAAGGTCTCTAAATACTTATTATTTTTTGTAATAAGGAGCATCCTCACTTGTGGGAGAACCAGGCTATGGATTTCTAATACAAACTGAGACGAGAGTTGATGTTATTGCTACAGCTTTCGCTTTTCAATATATCAATCTTTTGTTTCAAGTTTATGCATGTCATTTGCAGTTGATTATAGACTACTTTAGCTATCATAGTCTATTGCAGAATGATATGATTTAATTAATGTGTTATCCATATTTGATTTCTTTCATTACTTAAAAAATACAGCAATTACTTTGTTTCAGTTGATGAATCACAGATTTCTCTTCTTCATTAATTGAATCATTTTGTATAAGTCTTTGCATACAGGTTTATCTAACTGTGAAGATTTATAAATCATAAGATTGTTGTAATTTTTATGTCTTGTTTGTCCTGTAATCATATTTGAAGAGCACTGCAACTTAGTGTTTACGAGAAGCTCCTGGATAATTCGGTGCATGTTTCCTCCCTCCGATCAGCTAAGACAATCATCATACACAGGACAAATCTGGAGCGTTTCTCTAGGTCAGTTTGTTATTTATTTGTTAGTATAATATTAGTAGTTTAGTTAGATATATGTTTAGTTAGATTTGTAGTTAGAATTAGTATATTAGTTGTTTAGTTTAGTTAGTTTTTGTTTTATTTCTTGTTCATAAAATTATAAAATCAACAAAAAATATCTCTCTGTGTCTTAGGGCAGAATGAAAATGAGTTTTTCAGGTTTTCATTCAAATCTGTAAATTGTTAATATTGTACATTTTGTGAATAAGTTTTATTTCTGTTAGTAGTTAGAGTTAGTATAATATTAGATCGTAGATTGTATATATATATAGAATAGTTAGATTAGTTTAGTTCGTAATTGTTATTTTTAGTTAGAATAATTTATTAGTTTGTTTTAATAGTTGTTTTTAGTTAGATTAGTTAATTTAGAGTAGTTTTCTTTTTGTTTTCTTAGGAACTTAGATCAGCTAACGGAGCCGCTAAACCTGCCAGGGTTGTTCATTCCAAGCGTCTTGGGTTATTAGACAACCCCGGACCAGTTCCACTCTTCCAGTTGACGGACGATCAATTTTGCCCATCAACAAATGGCGCTAGAAGGAGGGCTTGAAATTAATTAATGGCACGAGGCAGTCGCAAGACTCCTCCACCACCTAATCGCTCACCTATAGTGACTAGAAGCCATTCCAACGATAATATTCCCCTTCAAACAACAACCACATCAACCGATGATCCACAGATCAGAGTTGAGCCAACAACCCCTAATCCTATAGGTGGTGACATACAAGAGATTGTCCGTCAATCTCTTATAAAAACACATAGTGCCTTAGCTCGTTTGAGGCAACCAAACCGTCCGTGGGGTCAACCTTTGGACTTCTCTGATATCAGAGAACAATTAGGTGACACTAACCTCACTGTGAATCCTTCGGATCCAATCCTAAATCCTGCTGCAGGAGGATCTGGAATACCTCCTTCACCACCTCCATCATCTCCTTCCTCTTCTGGAGGTGATTCCTCTGACGAAGGCAATTCCCCTTCTTAGCCTTCCACACCCACTACACCAATGGAAAATCAGAACAACCCTGCTAGACCTTGGCTCGACCATGATGCCGTAGCTGTACCTAGAACTTAGCATCCTTTACCTAAACACCCGGAGAAATGGCTTCCCAAGTTTGACCCTGACTCAAAACATATCGCTGAAGATCACATTAAAATTTTTATGTTAGCCATAAGACTCCACAATGTCGATCATGAAGACATTGCCTGTAGTTTGTTCCCCTATACTTTCGAGGGAAATGCATCCACATGGTACTTTTCCCAACAACCCCATACCATCGTTTCTTGGGAAAAGTTTGAGTCATGCTTTTTGGAAAAGTTTGGAGACAGTAAGCCTCCAGAAGTCCTAGTCATGGACCTTTCTACCTTAAGAATGAACCCAAAATAAAAAGTTAAAGACTTTGATCAAAGATTATTAACACTTAAAAACTGAATCCCTGCGGATTCCATGCCTGCTGAGAGTCTTATAATAGCATACTACACTAAAGCTTTGGATCAAAGTATAGCTATTTGGGTTAAACGATCTAAGAAAGCCATGTTGTTAGAATCCTTCGAGGAGGCCAACTAGATTGAAAAAGATATACTTAGTCTTAAAGACTCTACTAGCAACGAAACAGAGACTAGTGCTTCTTCCAAAAGGAAAATCGAAATCCTCCCTAGACCTACTCAAGGTAAAACACAACCTGAAAACTCTGATTTAGAAAACTTAACTAAAGTTGTTCAAAAACTGTCAAATTAAGTTATAGACTTAAAAATGACGACCGAAGAAGCTTCCTCAAGCAAAGGACCTTACAATCCCCTGTTTCGAAAGCCTCTTCCCACCAACCGACCTAATCCACCCACTGAAGGCCTTAATATAGAAAGTCTGCAATGCACTCTTCAAATGATTCTAGAAGCCCAAGATAACTTGATGCTTCCTGATATTCCTGAGGAGGTAGTTGAACAAGAGACAGTTCAAGAAGAAGAGTCTTCTCCAAACACTTTTGGACACTTCTCGGATAGCACCTTTCAAGCTAACTTCGAGACAGTACATCCTTATAATACCAGGAGTAAGACAACAAACAAACCTTCTGCCGAAAACACTACAACTTCACCTCCAAAACAATCTAAATCAGCTGAAACTAAATAGAGTAATGTGAATCCCAACTTAGATTATGATGTAGTTGAAGATCTTAAAAAGTTTAGAGCTAACATTTCTATTTATGAGTTATTGAAATTTCCATTTTTACTTCAAAATATGTTACAGAATATCTCAGAGAATGGAAAAAATGGTCATTCAAGTGGTAATAAGGTTGTGCAGAACAAAGTTCCTCAAAAGACTTCTACTAAAAATAGTCCTGATCCTCAAGATAAAGGAAGCCTTCCTGTAAGTAATGTAAATAATGTAAATAATGTAGATAAAGTAGCTTTAGAAACTGCGAGTAAAAAGCCACAAGCTACCACTCTTAGTACTCACAAAAATGTACCTCCATTCTTGTTAACTTTCGAAATCTTTAATAGAAACGTGCACAATTTTATGGTAGACTCAGGAGCGTCATCCAATGTGATGCCATGGTCTGTATGCCAGAAGATTAACGTAGAAGTTGAACCCTCCACCTTAAAAATCATACAACTTGATCGGACCAATGTTAAAGTTATAGGCTAACTAAAGAATGTGCTTATTAGATTATCGTCTAACCCCAAGGTTCATCAAGTCATTGATATAATTATTGTGGATATTCCAGAAGTGTATGGTCTGTTTTTAAGCAAGGACTAGTCGGAGCAGTTACACGTCTATTTCGCGATAGATTGGTCTCATCTATGGCTTCGAGAGAATGGCAAGCCTAACAAAATCAAGGTAAATTGTGAACGCTACCTTAAGTTCACGGTCACAGATTTGAATGATCCTAACGAACCATTTACACCTTCTGCTGATTCACCCGAAGTATAAGGGATGGACACCTTCTTCGACAACTTCATGGCCGAGGCTTCAACTATCACCAATCCAGAAAAACAGTCCGAGATTGTAGCATATGTGCAGCCAACAGCTTCTACGCAATGGTCTCATGTGCCCGATGGAAATCAAATTTGGTCTCTTTATTTCGACGGGTGAAAGTCCAAAGAAGGAGTTGGAGCAGGCTGCGTTATTATCGATCCGGCAGGTAACAAAACATTGATTGTATGTAGGTTAGAATTTGAATGTACTAACAACACTGCATAATATGAGGCTTTACTGCAAGGTCTCATAAAATCTTCAGATATGAAAATTCAAAATTTAACCATCTTTGGCGACTCCGAAATAGTGGTTAGACAGGTAAGAGATTCTATCCACTGTTTGTCTCCACATCTCAAAAGCTACCAATCCGAGGTATGGAATTTAATGAACAAATTTTCTGCTTTCAATATAAATTCTATTCCTAAATTGAATAACTCTAAAGAAGATTTACTAGCTAACGTAACTTCTAAACTTCTTCCTGCAGAAGGCTTGTCCCCAAACGCATTCTCCGTCGAGATGTTGTTCAGGCCATCCGTTCCCGAAAACATCACGAAATGGAGAGTCTTTGACGATGATCAACAAATTATTAACTTTCTGCAAATGGAAGAAACCTTTCAAGGCGTGGTGATAGACGAACATACACAGGACGACAATTTGCACGATTTCATGGTAATACCAGATCCAAGAACTCCTGAATCTTCATCGGATATGGTAAACTCGATCCCTAAATATGTAGTTAGATTAGAGAAGTTTTATGATCTTCCAGATAAATTTAAAAAGACAGTCAATTGTAAAACCAATAGTTCCTCGTTATCTTATGAAAAAGTAAACTTAGTAACTAAGGACAATCCGCAGTGCCTTAATCTAGGGGTAGGATGTTCTCAACAAGAAAAAGTTGCATTTATTAATTTTTTCAAAGAATTTAAAGATGTCTTTGCATGGATGTATGATGACCTTAAAACTTTCGACCCTAACATCATACAACATGTCATTCCTATGAAGCCCCAAACCTTACCCTTTCAACAAAAATTGAGGAAAATGCACCCTAAGCTCGAACCGACCGTTAAAAAAGAATTGAATAAACTCCTAAATGCTAAGATAATTTTTCCTGTTAGACACACTCAATGGGTTTCCAATCTTGTCCCAGTACGGAAGAAAAGTGGGGAAATCCGACTCTGCGTCGATTTCCGAAACCTTAATAGAGCGTCCGATAAAGAGAACTATCCTGTCCCACCCATGGAACAGATCCTTGAAAAGGTATCTGGTTCTGAGAGGCTATCTTTACTGGATGGTTTCTCGGGGTACAACCAAGTCCTGATGTCTCCACCAGACCAACTTAAAACTACCTTCCATACCCCATGGGGCACTTATGCTTATCGAAAAATACCCTTTGGATTGATTAATGCTGGTGCCACTTTCCAAAGAGCGATGGACGTCTCTTTCCGAGGCTTAATCAATCAGTCTGTCGTAGTTTACTTAGATGATGTGACTGTATTTTCTAAAAACAAAAAACGATCATCTATCTCACTTACGAGCCGTTCTACAACGATGTCGTAAATACAACATCTCCTTGAATCCTAAAAAATCCATCTTTGCAGTAGAACATGGTAAACTCTTGGGATTCATTGTGTCTAGCGAAGGGATAATTATTGATCCTAAAAGGACTCAAGTCATCGTGAAACTTTTCCCCCCTACATCCAAAAAATCTATGCAGTCTTTCTTAGGCCAGATTAACTTTGTGAGAATATTTGTCCCCAGTTTCTTCGAAATGGTTAGGCCTTTACAGAATTTGATTAAGAAAGACACCCAATATCACTGGGGACCCCTAGAAAATCAAGATTTTAATGCAATAAAGAAGGCCATAATAGATGCCCCGTCTCTCATGAGCCCCGATTTTTCACAAGACTTTACACTCTACACTTTTTCTTCTGACCGTTCATATGCCGCCGTCTTAACCCAAAAGAATGTCGAGAACAATGAAGTACCCATTGCCTTTATGAGATCTGCTTTCAAAGGCGCTGAACTTAATTACCCAGTGGTAGATATAAAATCCTACGCTGTTTTCAAAGCAGTCAAGCACTTCCGGTCCTATCTTTTGAAGTCAGGGACGAAAGTCATTGTCCCCTACCTAGCCGTGAGGAACTTGTTAGTGCAGAAGGAACTAGGTGAAAAGAGGGCTAACTGGGTCACCTCCTTGCAGGAGTATGACTTAGAAATCACCCCAGCTCAGATAGTGAGAGGCCAAGGTTTATGTAAGTTAGTAGCTGATTCAACAACAAGACAGCAAGAAGAAAGCGATACGTCAAACCTAGGACAACACAATCAAAATCTAATCTGTTGTGCACAAAAACTTGTCAGTCCTTGGTATGACGATATAAGATTCTGTCTTGAACATGGTTCAACACCCCGTCACCTGGATCCTGCTAAAAGAAGAGCATTGAGTTTAAATTCTTCCTCCTTTCATCTAGTTAATGGTATCCTATTTCGTCAAAGTTTTGACGGCGTACTGATGCGCTGTCTTGAAAAAGACAAAGCAGAAAAAAGTCTTGCTAGAGTTGCATGTAGGAGAAGCTGGTGGTCATTTTGGTGGTGACACCACTGCCCATAAGGTTTTAAGAGCCGGTTATTACTGGCCCACGCTTTTTAGAGACGCCCATGCCTTGTGTCGTAAATGTGTTATTTGTCAGAAAGCATCAGGGCGGTTACAAAAACCAGCCTTTCCTTTGCAACTCGTTTAAGTAGATTCTCCTTTTCAGCAGTGGGGCCTTGATATCATAGGTCCAATCAAACCCCCGTCTTCACAACAACACAAGTTTATTGTGACAACCACAAATTACTTTACCCGGTGGTCTAAAGCTGCCGCGTTAAGAACCGTCAACACCAGTCAGGTAATTGCCTTTCTAAATTCGAATATTATCACTCGTTTTGGTATCCCTGACAGTTTAGTATTCAATAACGCTTCTTACTTTTTCTCTCTTGAGATGAGAAAGTTTGCTTTGGAAAAAGGAATCAAACTAAAGTATTCTGCTAGCTATTACCCCCAGGGCAATGGATTGGCAGAATCAACAAACAAGAACTTGAACAAAATCATCAAGAGAACGGTGGTTGAAAATCACAAAAATTGGCACAATGCACTGTTGAACGCACTGTGGGATGATAGGGTAACGCCAAAAGATGCTGTAGGTAACTCCCCCTTTTTTCTCGTTTATGGTAGAGAAGCAATTCTGCCACCTCACATTCTTCTTCCTTCACTTCAGTTGTTGCAGAAAGTCCAAGAAGAAAATTGTCCCCCTTTAGAAAATCGAATTAATGCTTTGATGAAGCTAGAAGAGGTGAGAGCCCAAGCTAAACGTAAGTTAGATCAACATCAACTATTGGTTAAAAGCTGGTTCGATTCTAATTTGGCTTCTGATAGAAATTTCGAAGTAGGTGATCTCGTCTTGAAATGGGACAAACCGCATGAGGGAAAGGGAGAACACACAAAATTTCAAAACTTATGGCTTGGACCATTTTGAATTTATGAAAAGTTGGGTCCCAGTTCTTTTCGATTGCAGAATCTTGAGGGGAAACCTGACACCTACCCGGTGAATGGCCAAGCCTTGAAAAGATACTTTGCTTAATAACAACCCTTGTATATTATGTACATATTTTGCTTCTGTTTGCTTTTTCGTTTGCTTTTTGTTTTTGATTTTCCTTGGAATTATTCAGCTTGTGTTTTTGAAATACACATACCTGTATACTAAGCTATTCAGAAAATGAAAACAGAAAATTCCTTCGGTGAAATAACTGCTGAGAAAATTGTATAAACATGAATTGTATATTTCTGAAATTTATATCTGTGTCAGCAAAAGTCTATTGTTTGAGAGGAGTTGACTGATTTTGATCTCTGAGTAAATCTTGTCATGATCATCTATTATCTTTTTACGCTGTCCCTATTCCTTAAGGGAATGACTCAAAAGATGTCTCCCTGCCTTAGGAAGTTGTTTTTGTAAATGAAACATCTCTGGATCTAAATAAAGGACATTTCTAAAAAATTCTGACGAGGACTGAAAAAAATATGTTAAACTATCATGATTTTCAGCGTCACCCCACTTAACTATATATCTTTGAAGAAAAACAAAACAAAACAAATTATTAATAGAGCTGTGGGAAGTGCTTGTAAACCCGCCGGGATGCTGAAAAGGTCCGATGGCAGTGGGTAAATGAATGCATGGCGACAAGACAACTTCGCCAGGGTACTGAATAGGCCCGCTGGCAGCGAAGCAATGTCGGGTATATGAAAATTTGCAAATAAGAAACCTCTTTAATGTCCTTTATTCTGATCCAGAACTTCTTGGCAGGATATAGACATCAGAGTGGGTTAAATTGCAACCCTGCCGAGGCTATGGATGCATACTTGCAGCAGTGGATCTTTCAACAGTATTGGAGATTTTATCTTTAATATCGTAACTTGCTGGTCTTAGGACTGTTATCTGTTTTCATCTTTTAAAACACTGCTGGAATAGTTGGTTAATGATGATGTTTATATGATTTTCTGGTTGTTGTTTTTGAGTTGGAATTATCTTTGCTGTCCTAATCTGAATTCATTCCTTTTGGGAGAGATAACTGCTTCTACCAGTGTGCCGCCATTGTTGGCAGCCAATCCACATTTTTTTCACTGTCCTATAAGCTGCCTACACCAATGTTTTGCAAACATTAATTTTTCGTCACAATTCTCAAATAAATGACACTTTTATTCTTTGCGATATTTGCACACTTACCTTCGTTTTTGTTTTCACGACTGTAAGCATGAAAACTTGGTCTTTCGAAGTCGCATTAAAATCATTATTGAATTGTTGTTATCCTTCTTGTCGATATGCCCATTGCGTTTGCATTTTACTTATCATTATGCAATTGGCAAAACTTTTTGATCTGTACTCATTGGACAACCTTTGATTGATTATGAATTTCGTTTCATGAGTAATTGAGGTTGTGATGCATTGGTAATTGGATTTATATGTTCTTTGATTTGATCTACTTGACCATTGGCTTCATAAAAATACATAGATGTTATGGTTAAACCCTTGATATATATCATTTAATATGACTCCTAGTTCATGAGATCAAACGCATTGGCACATTGGTTAAATTCTTGGTATTAAAACACATTGGCGCATTGGTCCAACACTTGGTATTGGTTTCGATTCGTATGTTTGGTTTTAAAACTATGGCATAACTTTTGATTGTGCGCATGGTTTATCCACTTACCAAAGGTTTCAATTGATTGGTTGAAATGGCATAGTTATAACACATGTGCGTTATGATTTGTATAGTTGAAAGCGTTGACGGTTGTACCATTGGTAATCACTATTCTGCATGGCCAATGAATAGCTCCACCACCTTCACACGATATCATTAATGTTGCTCCTATCCCCGTTTCACCTCTGTTAGCTCGGGTAGGCCTTTGGGCATTTTGTTCCTGTGTATGCTGCATTCAAACCCTGACTCATTCACCGTGTGCTCTTCCTTATGGCACCAATGGTGAGAATTGAGCCGAACGGTAGCCAAGCCTTGCTACTGTTCGACAATGCCCAGAAAGACTTAGAGGATAGCGGTTCTCTCACCTTTGTACAACGGTTTGAGGGTTTTAATCTATTTGTTGCACAACAGTTCACCCTGAATTTCGATGGTTGTAGGGCCAAGGTAGGTAACGTTCAGCTGGAAATCAATGAAGAGTTCATTAGCTCTGCTACCGGGTTAGCGTCCATGGGCCAGCGATGGTTCAAAAACTCTAAAGTGGAGGAGGTGCCATGGCCACTTCTGTTCGTCTCACAAAAGGGCGCATCCTGTGACAGAGGTATGCCCATCTCCATGCTTAAACCAAGATGGCATGATCTTTTGATGGTGGTTAAACAATTTGTGACCTGTGAGGGTCGGTATGGGCTAGTTTTTCTTTATCACCTTCGACTGTTAATGAATTTTATGGGGTATCCATTGAATATGCCTTTTTACTTCCAGCGTAGCCTTTATAAAATGTAAAAAAGGTTTAAAAGGGAGAAGGCCGATAGTAGCTTGTTCCACCATGGCCTAATCAGACTCATCGTTGTTCATCACTTAAAACTCCACGGTGATAGTTGGCAAGATTTATTTCTCGGAATGGTTTTGCTGATGTAGAGCCCGTCCAAGTTGACAAGCCTGTGGTTAGTGAAACCAAGGTCGAGCCACCCGTGCCCTTTCATGTCCTACTGCCCTCTCCTAAACCCTCGATCGACCCTGATATTGACTTACCCAACGTCTTAGCAGACAAGGCTGAGGCTATAAAAAATCCTGTGAGCAAAAAGGTCAAGGGAAACCCTACTGTTGATGGAAAAGGTAAAAAGAATGATCGGCTTATCTCGAGAATGGCTAGGAATAAACCTAAACCTAGTGTTGAGTAGAAGCCCATAGTCCTCAGTGAAGACTCAGACTCTGACATAGAACGCTTCCTAGCTAGTGAGTATCCTTACTCCCAAGGTCTGTGCTCCGAGCCACCCTATGAATTTGTTTCTAATCTACCCCCTTGCCTAAGGAACAATCCTAGCTACCCTGGGATCAAGCTTCCTAACGAAACCCTCGGCAATGTAACCAAACCCTCACTTGCATTTTCGAAGCCCGGATAGTCATCATGTGACCAATGTGATGTGTGGTTGGAACGATACTATAAAGACGTTCCCTTACTTCAATCGAAAATCAAAGCGTTGGAAAACCAAGTTACAGTATTGACAAGCCAAAGGGACAAGCTTCAAGCAAATGATAGGAAGCATAAAACCAATGGTTCCATCGTTTTTAGGAATATCGAATCGGCTACAGCCGTCATCAATTCAAAAATGTCATGATCAAGCTGTCTGCTTGTCATCCAGGTATGAATTTCAATATCAATTTCGTTTTGTGAATTGCTAGGATTAATATAATGATTTGAGTTTGGTTTTCAAATAGCTCTGTCTATTGTTCGAAATGACTCTGTTATAGACATATCGAAAATGGTTAAAATATCTCTCTATGTCTTAGGGTAGAATGCACATGAGTTTTTCAGGTTTTCATTCAAATCTGTAAATTGTTAATATTGTACATTTTGTAAATAAGTTTTATTTTTGTTAGTAGTTAGAGTTAGTATAGTATTAGATCGTAGATTGTATATATATATATATATATATATATATATATATATATATATATAGAATAGTTAGATTAGTTTAGTTCGTAATAGTTATTTTTAGTTAGATTAATTTATTAGTTTGTTTTAATAGTTGTTTTTAGTTAGATTAGTTAATTTAGAGTAGTTTTCTTTTTGTTTTCTTAGGACCTTAGATCGGCTAACGGAGCCGCTAAACCCGTCAGGGTGGTTCATTCCAAACGTCTTGGGTTATTAGACAACCCCGGACCGGTTCCACTCTTCTAGTTGACGGACGGTCAATTTCGCCCGTCAACACATACCAAAGTGTTGTTGGATGCAATTGATGGAATACAAATTTTGAAAGAATCTGTTGTAGCCACAAGGCTTCTTGACTTGCCTTAACCATTGCTCTGTACTCTACTTCTAATGAAAAAAGAGAAATATCTTGTTGTTTCTTACAATCAAAAGTGACAAGTCTAGAACCAATACTGAAAACATAACCTGCATTAGATTTTCAATCATCAAGGGTGATAGCCCAATCAAAATCAATGAAACCAACCAAAAAAGGATCCCCCTGAACTGTAATGTATCCCAAATTGAACTATACCTAGGATGTATCAAAGTATCCTTTTTGTTTCTTTCCAATATCTCTCATGGAGTGTTTTCATATACTGAGCAACAAGATCGACACCAAAGGAGATAACATGATGTCTATGAGTCAAATATAAGAGGCTACCAACTAACTATCAACACAAAGTGACATCTACTTCGGGTCTAGTAAAAGTGGCAACATGTTTGACTCTAGAATGGAAGAGAGATAGGGTTGGTTTACAATCTTCCATGTGAAAGCAACAGAGAAGGTCACATGCATACTTATATTGGGAAATGGAAATTCCTTCCTTAATTTGCAATACATGGAAGTCAAGGAAATAATGAAAATAACCTAAGTCTGTCATTTCAAATTTCTTCTTAAGACTGGATTTCACATGGTTTAAAATTTTAGGGTCATTACCAGTGAGGATAAGGTCATCAACATAAAGAAAAAGTATTATGAGATGGTTTCCTACTTTCTTGGTTTACACATTGGGGTCAGAATGACATCTAGAAAATCTAATTTCAAGAAGAAAAATATTGATTTTAGCATACCGATCCCGAGGAGATTTCCTAAGACCACTAAGATAATTAAACAAGGTTGGAGTCATTCTAAACATAACTAGGAGTTTGTTCCATGTAATTTTTTTCTTGCAAATTCCCATGCAAGAAGACATATTTAACATCCATATGATGGACCTACCATTTATGTGAAATAGCAAGGGATAGAACAAGACAGATGGAATTAATTTTGGCTATAGGGGCAAGGGTTTCATTATAGTCAATTCCTTCAACCTGGGAAAATCGTTGGGAAACTAAACAAGCCTTGTGTATTTCAAAACTTCCATCTAATGCATACATAGTTCTATACATCCATCTACATTTGACAAGTTTTCTTCCTTTTGGAAGAGGTACAAGATCCCAAGTATCATTCACCATTAAGGAATGATATTCTTCATTCATTGTTGTGTCCCAATCTGGATGGCCAAAAGATTCTACAAATGTTTCTAGATCATGTCTTCGAAACTTGAGCCAAAAGAGAGGAGGCTCATTGGAACAATGAACATATATGATGTTGATCTGTAGGATCAACGACAAGATCACCACTTGCTTCTTGGGTTGTATGTACCCATTTAGGAAGTGGCAGTGTCAATGTAGGTTCATGTTCAATGGACATGAGGGGAGGAAGGTGAGAAGGAAAAGATGTATTTTCATCCTCACTATCATCATTTAAAGAAGAACCTAGGATATGATCACTAAAATAAAACTAGGAAGAGAATATGGTATAGATGCCGAAGATGGATCACAGGCCGAAGATGGTACAAATGATGATTAGTATCACAAGTCAAGATATTTTCATTAAACTTAACATCTCTCCTAATAATATTTTCATTGGAGCGACGTTGAATAAGTCTATAACCTCTGTAGTTGATGTCCAAATTGTTTTTCTACAATCTGACCTTGTAGGCCAAAAACATATCAAATACTTGACTCTTAAGTTTTAAGAAATAAACCCAAGTGCCTATGTAGAAGTCATCAATGAAGGTTAAGAAGTTCTTGTGCCCAAAGAAAGAAAGAGAAGGACTCAAACCACAAAAACAAAAAATCACTATGAACAAGTTGCGAGGGGGCCTAGGCATGTCAAGATGCATGTTTGTCAAAAGTATCCCAATGATGTTTATCAATAACATAGTTTACAAAAATACAATTTATGCGAGAAATGAGAGGAAGACCAATCACCATATTTTTATTATATATATGTTGTAATGAGGGATAGTTTAAATGACCAAACCACTCATGCCAAAGTTTTATCAATTCATCGCTATGAGCAATAAAAAATTATGGAAAATATGATAATATGCTCTAGAATCAATAATTCACTCATCAAAAGAAGAAGTAAATGTTTCATTGAAGGAAAAACTAGAAGCCCAAAGTGGATATCCATGAGAAGAAGAGTTAGAAGAAGAAGAATCAATATTGATGTAACTGTGCTTCTTCATTTCTGCTTCTAATGCCTCCATCTTTTTAAAACATTTAGACTCTAGATGACCATATCACCCAAAAAAATTGCAATGTTTATCAATCTTCTTAATTTTCTATTTTGGTCCTTTATAACCATTGCGAGTAGAAGCTAGCTGAGAGGGTTTGAGACCCTTGTTTTGCTTATTATTGCAAGGATGTTGCCTCTTTGGTGGCTCGTATTTATCCTTTCTGTTGGGCCACTAAGGCTTTGTTATATGTACATGTAGTGTTGATCAGTCCAAGATGCAAGACATTATCTTACTCTCTAATTAAATTATCACAAAAAGATTCAAGAGAGGGTGGTGTGTAAGAAGCCCTTAGATCCTCTCTTATGGAGTGGAAAGTAGATACACAAGCATAATATGCACTATCAAGATTTGCAAGAATAGCAAATATACATCAGTCATCCTTCATGTCTATTTTACAGTCTTTAAGTAAAAGTCTAAGTGTTTTTAACTTAGATAGATAGTCTTGAATGCAAGAGAAATCATTAGGATTTAAAGAAATTAATTGATTTTCATGTTGATGGGCTCAAATCTCATTGTGCTTGCTAAATATGACTTCCAAAATTTTCCAAACTTCATCTAGGTCATCAATTCCTTGAAGGTAAAACCGTGAATCAATAGATATGGACATTTTGATTAATCCACGTGCTTCATCATTTTTATTATTCCACTTGGATTTGTTTGCAACACCAATGGATGATTTTTCATTTCCCAAGGTAATCCGGTATAGTCCTTTACTTCACAATACATCCTCCATATGGAAATTCTATAAAACGTAGTTGCTACTGGTAAGAAAAATATCAATTGAACTAGCCATATTAAAATATGCATGTAATATGGTCTCAAAAGCAGAAATTGATTGTTTGGATGGAAATCTCTCGAAAAAAATAGACAGTTAAAAAAACAACAACACCAAAAACAGACTTCGGATGTCAAAGTTATTCCCATTTTAAGAAAGGCACAAAATGTAACAAAAGTGACACATGACAAGTAGAGGTTGGCTCATGTGGTGATGGATGCACAATGAGGTTGCTAAGTAAACAAAAATTATCTTTCCTTCTCTAACTTTGCCTATAAGCTCACTTTTAAAAATAAATTAGTTATGAACTAACCCACTTTTATAAAATACCCACTTTTATAAAATAAATGAGAATCACTTTTATAGTGAAGTTTCTTTATAAATTAAAGTTGCATCAACACGTAACTTAAAAGATAATATTAAAGTTGCAACATCCCTGTTTTTAATCTCTAGATTAGCGATATGTAATGTAAATACGATGTATCGCCACATACCCGATGATGTAATATGTAAACATTGTATATCAAAAATAATAAAATAAATGTATCACTGACTGTAGATGGACACAGACGGAGTAATGGGGGATATGTTTCCACAAGAGAAATGAAGGTCTAATAGGGGGGTCCAAGGGGGAATTACCCATGTCTATAATCCCAACCCACCTTTCTGAATTTTATAATAATGTATAAATGTTCTAATTTCCTCTTGAGTGTTCCCAAAGCCAATCATTAAACACATGTAAGAGGGTGGGTGTGAAAAGTGAGTTCACATAGTTAATGAGAGTCTTGGGCATGTGTTATATTATTTGCACGATCAATCCCACATGCTTCGTTGCATCATGTGCAATGGGGGGGGGGTCACAAGGGGGGCGACAACCACTGAAAAAAATTGGATGGTTTTTGCGTTCATTTTTAGTAATGTTCAACACACGGGTTTCACTTTTGGCGGTTTTGTGGTGCATGGGAGGATTTGTGGCTTGGATCATGGTTTTCTAATTCTGGTTAAGGAATTAGGGTTGTAGTCTAATCCATGTCAATGGATTAGGGATTTTGGATGTTGTGGATCCTATATATGTTGTATTGTAAACAATGAAGTTAGAAGATGATGAATAAGAATTAGAGGTGTATCTCTAAACATGTTGTTGGTTTTCCCAGTTTGGGTTTCCAAGGTAAATCTCTGTGTATATGTGTGATTGCAATTGTTTTCCTTTTCTGTTTTAAGAATTTGCATGTGCACTGCATTACTGTAAAAGGTTTAAAACTTACATTTGGTATCAAAGCAGTTATTGGCTTCATGGGATGCCTTTGTTGCCAAGGGTTTGGCTAGGGTTTGTGATAAACCTTTTTATATTGGGAGCTTTGTGGTGTCAATTGTTTTGGTGAAAAGAAATGACGACTATTTCGAAAATAAAGATCAAGACATTTAATGGGAAAAGTTTTGTAATGTGGAAGCTCATGATGGAAGATATGTTGGTAGACAAAGATAAATGGGTCGTTGTGGACCAGGTACTGCACCTACAGGAACGTCTACATAAGATCAGACAAAGTTGGACCAAAATGAGAAGAGCACAATCTAGTTGTGTCTCTCGGATTCAATATTACTGAATTTGTTAGGGGAAGCTATAGCCAAAGAATTATGGGATACGTTAGGGTATTTGTATCAATATAAGTCCCTAGTAAAACAATTTTTTATGTGGAAGAAGCTATACAACTTGAGGATGAAAGATGGAGACTTGGTGATAGAGCATCTGTATTCTGAATGCCTTCAATACTATGGTAAGTCAGTTATTATCTATTGATATTAAGATTTCTAATGAAGATAAGTGCATCAATTTATTTTTCTCTTTATCAAATTTGTGGGATAGTCTGGTTGTAACCATAGGTAGTAATGAAACTACTTTAAACTTCGATGATGTGGTATCATACTTGTTGTTGGAGGAGATGAGGCAAAAAAACATGGAAGAAAATAACACATATGCCTTATTTTCAAGAGGATGCTCATAGGAAATAAATAGAAATATGTCCTCAAGTGGGAGATCTAAATCTCTTGGAAAATCGATAAAGGTATCCTGGAGATGTGGAAAAGAAGGGCATTGCAAGAAACAATGTAGATCCAACAGTGTTGAGAGAGGGAAGGGATATGATGATGCCTCTTCTATAGATGAAAAAACCTCCACATATGAAGGAGGGCATGTGTACTTTGCTTCTTCAAGAACACATGCATATTGTTGGCACAGGGGCAGACCCAGGGTTCAACGCTCAAGAGCGCACCAACAAAGCCCTAACTACCGACCCTTTTGCAACACCTATGAAGCAAATGAAGTCTCACCTGAGGTAGAGGCAGGGGTGGTTGCAAGACTCAGGTGTCTACAACCTTAGCTGGGACACAGATCTATGATTATATCCTCTACAGAGCACTTAGCATCATTCATTCATCACTTATTCACCCTTATTGTACTTTGCATATAAGACAGAACATCACAATACTTGCTCAGATATAAGATATTTCAGTGCTTAGCAACAACAAAACATATTATATCCTGTAGATCAGCACTAAGCATCCTCATACACATCAACTATACTATTCATATACATCTAGTGAATCACAAATCATAAGTAAATCTATCTAATCAGGGCATAACACTTAGCAATATAATGAAAACACAAGGAAGCAACAATGCAAAGCATGACACATAGGTTTACGTGGTTCACCCCCACCTTGGGGCTACATCCACAAAGTCTTCTTCTTTATTAGCTTTGGTCAATCTGATTACAACATAGAGCTTAACTTGTACTTCGAATAGGACAAGAGATCTGTGCACACCTCACTAGACCCTCCTTCCCCGAGTAGATATATCCGAGAGCCTTCTCACAATCTGTGCACTTAACACTTACAACACTTGCACTCAAGTCTGCAAGCCTCTTACAATCATGCATAGAACATTTACATTTGATCACACAGATCGAATTACTAGCACTAAGCCATCGACTCTTATTACATTGCCTAGCAACTTATTTATACTTTACAACATAGGCCTAAACATGGGTAAGCCCATGGGCCGACATCCCTTTCCCATTATATTAACCAAAAACCCTAAAAGATCCCCTAAAGTGGGTCGAGATCCCGTGATCTCTGCTTCGCCTAGCGCTCCATCTTTGACAGGGTGTTGACGTCCAAAAAGGTCAAATATGACCAAGTGTTCCTCAAAACTTGGTCAAGGGCCAACAGGCCAACACTCACCTGTGACTCGTCCTGAGTCACTCTGGTCTAATTAGATTCGCTTCGAATGTCTCGAGCTTGGCCCAAGCTACTTTGACCTACTGCAGTGTGACAACCTCTTGCTCAGTGAACTCTTGGATCACTGTGTCGTTTACTGGTCCTTCCATGCACTGTTATGCAGTGATGACAACCTGTTCAAGCTCAACTGCCTATCTCTCAACTTCAGTGAACAATTGGCATGATTTCTCTTGGAGTGGTTGAAGTCACTGAGAGACTTCCATCACTTTACTTTGTAGCATGTGTACCTGTTGTTGCGTGGTGCGTTGTTATGGAAATCACTTCATTCTCTTGACTGGGGTCAAGGCCTTCAACTGTGCTTATAACATATCTGCATGCTACTTTTCTTCTAATGTCTGCAATTATGGGTTCTCTGTGAGGTTCTCATAAGTCTAGGCGCTTCTAGCGCTTAACTGCTTACATTCCAAAGACAAGGATTTTAATCGACCAACTACGCTACGAGCAGTTGCTTCCCTCAAACCTCTTACTTCTTGTGGAGTCTCGGGCATGGTACAAATTTCTATATCTGCAATGTGCTGTTGAAGTTGTTGGATTACTTCTTCAAGTTGTGCCACCTGCTGTGGGACACATTCTTCAATTTTCACTTCAATGAATGTCACAGAGCGAAGTTCTCGGTGAACTCTTTCCTGTACTTCAAGTTGCTCTGCTAGCAACTGGTCCTTGCTCTGCTGTAACTGTGATTTTTCCTCCTCTCACTTCACTTATAGGGAAATATTTTCCTGTTCTACCTTCCTCTGTTGTACTATATGTGCTCTCTGTACTTGTGCCAAATCCTAGGTGGCTTGTGCCGTGTCTTCTTGAGCTCGTCGAAGGCGAGCTTTAACTTTCTCAGCGATCTGGCGTAATTGGGTGGGCTCATCAGCTGTTCCTATTATTTCAATTGTCAAGGGTGTTGTAGAAACTACTCTACTGGACTGGAGTGCCTGTTTCACTTCTTGAAGTTCACCCTTGATCCGGCTGAATATCTCCTCCTGCTTTGCTTCTTTATTTTCTGCGATCTCTAGTGAGGCATCATTCAATGCAACGATCAAGAAGTTGAAGTCATACTTTGTGAGGGTAGTCTTAAATGTAGTTCGGGTGGCTTTAGATTTCTTCCAGGACGAGGTCTTTGGTGGGGTAGTCTTCCTTTTCTTAGAGGGATCCTCCTCCCCTCCAGGCGGAGTAACCCCACCTTTGTTTTGCTCAACTTCTGTGCCACCTAGTTCTTCACCATCACCTCCCTTCACCAGTAAGATCGAAGTAGTCTTCATGGATGTGCTATGGATATCTTGAACTTCCACATCCTTCTTAGTCTTGTGCGGTCCAGGTGTATCTGGCATAGCTTTAGGGATATCCACATCAGACATCTCTGTGGGGTTCGCTGGAACAAGGAGGTCCACTGACCATTCCTTGGTAATCTTCTCCAAGTCTTGTTCTGTCAACTTATAGTACGACTGGAGTTGCTATTTGTGCTCATCCCCGCGTGCTGTGATATAGGTGAAGTGGCCGTCTACGCTGAATTTGATCAAAGGTCTAAACCTATGAAGTGTGTTTGGTGTGAGGCACGGTGTAGACTAGATTTCATTCTTTAATTGATTGTAATAAGCGTGGAAGACGTCATTGGATTTCCACTGCTTGTTCATGTCGCTGGAGTACCACAACGTATAGAACTTTGTGGCCAGTGGTTCGAAGGGTTTGATCTCCAGAAAATTGGCACCTTTTGGTATCTCCCAAGCAATGAAAGCAATGAGTATGAGTAACCAACTAAAGTGGAATTCATACCCTTGGTCTTGCGCTTGTATGCAATCAAGATCTAGCCGATTTACAAGGTATTTTGCCCAGTTCATTTGTAGTCCCTCTGCGCACTTCCCTGCGAGGTCAACTACAAATCCAGTCACCTGTGTGGGTCTGTTCTTGTGGACTAACTTTCCTGCGATTAGTTGGAAACTGAGGCACACTGCTACATTCTCAATGGAGGCTACCTTGTAACCTAACGTGCCCTTCTCTAGATCACCATATGTGTCTTTTATTCTCTGGGAGAGAGTGCAATCTTCGGTCTTTCCAGGGTAAAACTCATGCGGGTCAGGACCCTGCATACTTAGTGTTAATTTTTTCAAAATCCCAACCCAGTTTCAGTCTCACTAATTTTTCAGTCACATTTAAATGCCAAACTCAGTTTCAGCACTGTTTCAGCATATGTTACAGCCTGGTGTTTCAACATATACTTCAGCCTGGTGTTTCAGCATATACTCAGCCTGGTGTTTCAACATATGCTACAGCCTGGTGTTTCAGCTTATGCTACAGCCTGGTGTTTCAACATATACTCAGCCTGGTGTTTCAGCATATGCTACAACCTGGTGTTTCAGCTTATGCTACAGCCTGGTGTTTCAGCATAAGCTACAGCCTGGTGTTTTAGCATATAAAAAACTTAACAGAAAATAAATTTCAGAACTGAAACATGAGGATTATGAACATCGTTTTCAACACAGAAATAAAATATCAGCAATATGCAAAACTCAAAAAATATAGACACAAAGAATTTCGGTCTAACTTCGACCCTGGAAAAACCCACAAGGGGAAAACCAGTGAGAGAGGGATTTGTATTATTTATGATCTTCTGAGAAATTCTTTTACAACATATTCATCTTCAGATATTTACACAAACTTATCTGAACATTCCTGTAGCTTTGCTCCTCAATTTCTGAACCAGAAATTCGTACAACAGTACGAAAATTAATGCTGTACGGACTGTCATGAAATTCGTGCCAAAACTCTGCTAAGATTCAATTTCTGTGCCACTCAATGTTATTCGACAACCTTGGAATGCATGCCAATGCTCCCAGAAATTGCTGCTGCTGTCTCTTTTCTTCAGCTCGACCTCTCTCTTACTCTCTCTTGTTCTCTCAACAAGAATGCTTTAGCTCCCTTTCTCTTGGCATCTCACCAAGAGTTTCTTTCTCTCTCAACAAGACTGTTGCTGCATCAACTTACTCTTCTTACCCAAGAATGGGTGCGCCCACTTGCCTTAATCAACCTCATGAGGGAAGGTGAGGAGTTTTCTAATCTAACGACTCAGTTTAGATTAGATGGGTGGCTGAGATTTGGTGTCTCTTCACTCACCCTCACTTTAATCATAAAGTTATCTTTTAATTTGCATCTCACAAATTAATTTGACTAAGACCCACATTCGGCAATTTCTCCCCTTAGGCGCCTAGGGAAG
>ML780865.1:1714962-1742214 GCA_009831015.1 Picea engelmannii | reverse complement strand
AAAGCTAAGAATTCCCTTCTCCTGATTACAAGACTATTTCCAAAAACTCAAGCTTCAATCCTAATTGCTAATTGAATTCTCATGAAGAGAGAGCACTCTCTTATATACATGAAGAAGATAACCATCTCATAATTGCAGATCCACTATTCTCTCAACCACTCTCAACTACTTCCCATTATTACAAGATATGATCCCTTTAAATCCTCACACATATCTCTCATATATCTTAGATAAGATATTCTAACCAAATCTCCATGATCTTCTCCTTGAAGAGAGGCTTGAATAATTATATCCTTTGGAATGATGGAAGAGATATTCGAGAAGCCTCTTTGAATTAATCATCCACATATTCCTACACATTACAAAGCTCACACATAATTGAGATATATATGAAAACATGTATATTTTCTAATATTTAATCATAAATTCACTTTTAATACTAAAATGAATAAAGTGGAAAATAATAATGTGAAACCCAAATGTATTTATGAAAATGGTATGATGAAGGTTTAATGGGGCGATGAAATGTAAGGAATAGTGAAGGGAAAGGTGGATGAAAATACGACATTTCTGAGTCCCAACAGGGCCCAAGAGTAATGTCAAATATTATTATGGAAGTGCTAGGCTTGTATTGTACAAATTAAAATGCAAGAAGCATGCTCTCTTATAATAGTCTACAACAAATGACCATAGGTGAAAGCAAGGACGTGACCTTGGTTTTGTGCATGCACCTTGAAATAAGGAAAACCCTTAATATCCAGGTAATCAATATGTCAGTAAGTAACTACTCGATCATCCTAGGAAGAAATTGGCAAGATTTGATAGGTGGATACCTCTCACTCGACAATACACACTTATCCGTTCCTCGAAATGGTAAAAACATCATAGTCCTTAGAGAGGGAAGGATTTCACCTTACATAGAAAGTGTTCCACAACCTAATGTGAATTATGTCGAAGAGGACCTAGGTGTGTATTCCATCTTTGCTGAGGAGGACAACACTCCCTTGGAGCAAATCGACTTAGACGACGGTATGTGGCATATGCACTTTGATGGTTCATGCTCTAATGAAGGAAATGGAGTTGGAATTATATTGTACTCTTCTGTGGGGATAATTCACAACTTTTCTTATAGGTTAGAGTTTGATTGCACAAAAAATGTCACCGAATTCAAAGCTTTATTTTTAGGCATTGAAAACGCCTATAATCTGGGTTGTGGTCACCTCATAGTTTGGGGATTTTGAGCTTGTTGTGAACCTTGTACGTAAGATATATTCTCCTAGCAACATGTTTATGAAACTCTACACCCAAACTATTTGGGCACTTATCTCGAACCTACTATATTTCAACATTACTCATGTTAAGAGGGAACTGAACTCAATGGTTGACCGATTAGCTATTTTTGCAGCCTCTCTTAATCAACAACTTCTACCTCAAAGAACTGATTGTACTTTTCAATCTCTATATCGTCCACACATCCCTGACAATATAGAATCATGGCAGGTCTTCCCTAGTGATGAGAGCATCTGTGCTTTCATTCAAAATGAACCTTATAATCCTAGGGAAATTATATCAATGGAAGATAACAAGATTCCTAAAGGCTTGAATCCTCTAGAAAGTTCATTTTCATCGAGTGGTGTAGGAAATAAAGAGAAAAATAAAGAAGAGGAATAAAAAATGGAAGGTGGGTGAAACCATCTCCTTGAACATTGGAAGACCTGAGTCTCCAAAGAATGTTAAAATAGGTGCCCAATGTTCTGATGAAGAAAAAATGAAGTTTGGCAGACTGCTTGGTGAATTTCAAGATGTTTTTACTTGGTCTTATGAGGATCTTTGCGGTTTTGATCCCGCTCTTAAACAACTTTCCATTCCTATCAAGGAGGACATAAAACCAGTTAGGCAAAAACAAAGACCTATAAACCCTGCACTAGAAGAAACTATTCAAAAGGAGTTGGAAAAACTATTGAAGGTTGGAATTATCTTTCCGGTTAAGTATTCATAATGGGTTTCTAATTTGGTTCCCGTTCGGAAAACAACTGGTCAAATCATATTATGCATAGATTTATGCGCATTAAATTGGGCTATCGTAAAAAATCACTTTCCTTTCCCTAATATGAAAATTATTTTGCAACAAGTTGCAGGGTCACAGATGATGTCCATACTTGACAGTTTCTCCGGTTATAATCAAATCAGGGTAAAAAGGGTAGATAAATATAAAACCACCTTTATTACTCCTTGGGGAACTTTTGCTTATGAACGTATGCCTTTTGGCTTATCCAATGCAGGTTACACTTTTAAAAGAGCTATGCAAATAGATTTTGATGATTTGATCAGAAAGATCATTCAAATCTATCTTGATGACTTAACTGTGTACTCTAAAAACCGATCAGATTGTGTTGGTCATCTTAAAAGAGTTCTCATGCGATGCAGGAAATTTGACATTTCTCTAAATCCTTCTAAGTCTATTTTCGGCGTTACCAAGATCCTTGGACACATTGTCTCCGATTTAGGAATAAGCATTGATCCTGAAAGGATTTCTTCCATCCTAAATCTGCCTCCTCCCACTTCCAAGAAGGAGGTTCAAACTTTCATGGCGGTTATTAACTTTGACTGTAGGTTTGTTCCTAATTTTGCTGTAATGGTCAAAACGATTCATAATCTACTTAAGCAAGATCATTCCTTCTCTTGGAAAAATGATGTCGAAAATTCTTTTGTAGGGATCAAGAAAGAAATCAATTCCGCACCGGTTTTGGCGAAGCCGGATTTTGATAAAGAATTCACGATATATACTAATGCCACAAAGGAAGCAATTTCTTCTATCCTCATGCAATGTGATGACCAAGAAAATGAAAAACCAGTGGCTTACATGAGTCAAATCTTGTCTGATGATGAGTTTAAATATTCTTTTATTGAAAAGCATGCTTTCGCTCTTGTTAAAGTTGTTGAAAATTTTTGCCACTTCATCTTAGGTAAGCAAATGTTGGTAAAAGTCCCTTTACCTGATGTCAAGTTTTTTCTCTCATAGACTTATCTTTCAGAGAAGTTTTCACATTGGCTTGCCAAGATCCAAGATCATGATTTAACTATCATGACTGCTACCACCATCAAGGGACGTGACTTAGCCCTTCACTTAGCTCAACATGCTGAAACTAGTGAAGAAATTGATGAACATGATAGTTCCCTATCAACACTATTATACATTGATAATCAGATCCTTCATGTGTTTGAACATCCTTGGTAGAAGAATTTGGTTTACTATTTTCAAAACCAAATATGTCAAGATAACTTAGACACTCATCAAAGAAGAAGGCTCCATCTTGAATCTGCTAGATACGTCATTATAGGAGACTTATTGTTTAGAATATCTGCTGATGGTATGTTGCTTCGCTATGTAAACAATGAGGAAGCACAAAAACTGTTGCAAGGAACTCACGGTTCTTCAAATTCTGTTATTCACATAGGAGGTCATTTTTCTGCCAAAACCACTTCTTTTAAGATCATTAGAAAATGATACTATTGGCCTTCAATATTTCACAACTCTTATGTTTTTTCGAGATCTTGTGACAAGTGCCAAAAATTTGCCGGGAGAGAATGCCTTTCAACCATGCCGTTACAACCTGTCCTCCCCGACTTTCCTTTTTCAAAGTGGGGATTGGACTTTATTGGTCCTATTAATCCTCCTTCTTCAACAAGACACATATTTATTTTGAAAGCCACATACTATTTTACAAAATGGGCTGAAGCTGTCTTGCTTAAACATTCGACAGATGATTACATGATTTCTTTCCTTGAAAATAACATCTTTTCTAGATTTGGTCTTCCTTTGGAAATTATTACAGACAATGGTCCCGCTTTTATTTCTGTTAAGCTGACTCAATTTTTAGCTAAGTTGGGGGTTAAACATTTCACCTCATCAACTTATTATCCCCAAGGAAATGGGAAGGCCGAGTCTACCAACAAGAATCTGGTGAGAATCGTCAAAAGACTCATCGAAGATAAGCCTCGTCAATGGCACACTCTCCTCACTTACGCCCTTTGGTTAGATCGAACCACCACTAAGGTGAGAAATGGTTTCACTCCTTTCCAACTTGTTTATGGTCAAGAAGCCATTCTTCCTACTGAGCTGGAACTTTCCTCCTTAAGGTTAATGCTGCAGATCAAAGAATTAAATTCTTCTGATGTTTCACAAAGGATAAATGCACTCTGTGATTTAGAGGAGAAAGGGACGTTTGCCTTGGGTAATATAAAAATGAGACAACATAATGTTAAGAAGTATTTCAACAAGAGTGTCAAGACTGTCAAATTTAAAGTCAATGAGAAAGTACTGCTGTGGGATTCAGCTCATGCTGATAGGGGAAGACACTCAAAGTTTCAAAAATTATGGCCATGTCCTTTCAAGATAGCTTTTCTCCTAGGTGAAAACTCTTACATTCTAAAGGATTTACAAGAGAAATTGTTTTCCTATAACACTAACAGTTCTGACTTAAAACACTATGTGGAACCAACTTGAAGAGTTTAACATTGTTTGGATTATTCTGTATATTAGTAGTTCAGTTCTGTTTTCATTTTAGTAGTTTTCATTACTTCTTTTTGAATTCTTCTTTTAAAAAAATTTTCAACTTTGCTTTCATTTTAGTAGTTTTTCTTCTGTTGTTTTCATTTCTATCATTTCATTTCTATTTTTTTTCAATTTTGCAGTTTCATTTTTGTTATGAAATTTCTTACTTTTGTTCTTTTATTGTTTTGGTTAATAATAAAATGTTGGATCAGTTCTGCCACAACGACACTCCTGCAAAGTATTTTTAGTCAATAAAAATCAATCTTACAAGGTTGTTATGATGTTCCCCCTGAAGGCATCATTGAATTTTTTATCTTCTTTCACTGCTGTCTTATGAGATAATTGGTTACTTCCCGCTTTTGCTTCCATTTCTTCATCCATTTTGAGATTAAAAAGAGCAAGTCAGAAATTTTTTCTCCTTGAAGTCAAGAGAAAATTTTGGTTGAATGATTATGCATACAGGGATAAACCCCCTCATACTTAACACTTTCCATGAGTTATTCCCAAATTCCCGGTCATTTTTCCATTAAATCCGCTCACTTCCCCCTGTTGCATAATAATTCTGATTTATATATCCTTGATCTGATGTTACTTGGTCTGTGAAACTATACATTCTGAGTTCTTAATCTGTTGGAAACAAATTTTCCTGTGGAGTCGCCAGTTTGTTGACGACTAAAATCACAACGAGGAATTTCACCCTCAAAGTATTGCTAAAGTCCTATTATTTAAACTATGCTAATAATATAATACTAGTAGGTGGAACCCCCTTATACACTGGAGGCTCAGAGATAGTCATTAACACATTTTCTGTTGTTGTTTATAGGGTCCTATATGGTTTACAGTGTGTTGACGGGCGAAATTGACTGCCCGTCAACTGGAAGAGTGAATCCGGTTCAGGATTGTCTAATTAACCCAAGACGTTTGGATTAATTCACTTTGACGGGTTTAATGGCTCCATTGGCCAATCTAAAGTCCTAAGGGAAGCGAAAAATAACTAAAAGAAAAGAAATAAATTACTAAATAATAATCGCTGAAATATATATGTACATCTATATATATATATATATATATATATATATATATATATATACAGTTTATCTAATTAATATCTATATAATAGTTCTATTTATCATATATACAATATATACAAATAATGAGTTTTAATCTGAACTCATTGAAAATCCAATGTTTAATAGTTCTTTTTGATGAAAGTAATAAAGAAAGTGAAAATACTATTTGTTTTTTGGTTTGTTTTCTTGTTTGTATGCATTCATAAAAATCAAATATTAAACTACTTAATTAAACAGAAAGATATAGATAGTGGAAATTACACTGTATATAAAAACTACTATAATAAGCAAGCAAATGACATAAAAGAATAGACTAACCTATTAATGCATCCAATGTCTGTACAATAGGGAATATCCAACCACCTTATCCAAGAAGTAAACATGCAACGAATCTTAAGATTGCTCCGAATACATGCGAAACAATATGCTGGAAATTGAGTTTTGATAACAACATGTATAATGGAGACAGTCACAGTGATATTATGATTTACAAGTAACTACAATGAGATAAATCTTCTTGTAAGCACTTGTATTTAAACATTGAACAGAAAATTAGAGACAAATCTCATAATTTGAATCGAATCTATGATCACACTATATTGAATCTGAAACATGAGATATGGACAACATATAAAATTGAATTATCTCAACTTGCAATAAATCATGACGACAAAAGCAATCATCATCTATTATCAAATCTAAATAAACAAAGCTTAAACTAAAACATCATACAAAAAAGCTAAAGCTGTAACATGCATTCTATTCCATTCAAGTCTATGTGTAATTGCCCATACTCTAGCCCCAGGCTGAGATGAAGAACTGCCTTCGTCTGATGATTCTTCTCCAGAAGAAGAAGGAAATGAAGGGGGTGGTGATGGTGGAATACCATATCCTCTTACTGCAGGAGTGAGGATGTGATCTGGATCTGTGGGGTTTAGGGTAAAATTAGTACCTTCAAGTTTCTCCCTGATATCAGAGAAGTCTAATGGCTGGTTCAAAGGCCAACCTGGTTGTATGATACGGGCCAAGGCACTGTGCGTCCTTATGAGGGATTGAAGAACAATTTCTTGTAAGTCGGTCCCTTGGGGATTTGGTGTAACTGGTTTGACTGTAATTCGTGGATTGTCGTTTGATGTGGTTTCTATTTGAGGGACAATGTTGTCATCATAACGAATTCTTATTACTATAGGTGAGCAGGTAGGTGGGGGAGGAGTCTTGCGACCTCCACGTGCCATTAATAGTATTCAGGCCCTCCTTCTAGCGCCATTTGTTGATGGGTGAAAATGACCGTCCATCAATTGAAAGAACGAGTCCGGTCCGGGGTTGTCTAAATAACCCAAGCCGTTTGGTATAACTTGTTCTGATGGGTTTAATGGCTTCGTTGTCCAATCTTAAAGTCCTAGAAGAAACAAATAAAGTAAATAAAAGAGATGAAATAACTAATTAAGTACTAAACACTATATATATATGTACATATGTTCTAATGTAACTGTAGTAGTTGTATTTAAGAAAAATATATACAAGTCTCGTTTATTTACATGATTTACAAGCTGCAAGTTTTAATCGAAACTTACGAAAATCGATGTGAAAAATGATTGCTTCTAGGAAGCAGATAAAGAAAGAACATAAAAATATTTATTGGTTTTCTTTTATAAATTTAAAGAATCTTGTAAAAAAAAAGTTAATGAAACATGAACATGTGGATAGTCAAAGCTGAACCATACATTCTAGTTTCAATGATATGTAAATGACATAAAAATACAAATAAATTATCCTGTCAGTGAATTAGTGAGGTATATCCAAGCATCTGCATGAGTGGTGAACATCCAACTGCCATGTCCAAGAGAGAAATCTGCAATGAACCTTATGACTGTTCTAAATAAATTTAGAACATGTATTGGCAGCTTAGGTTTTAATGACAGAAAAGGAAACACAAACATAAACCTGTGATCTCATAATTATACATGATTATAGCAAGATAAATATGGAAGCAATCTATGCATTTTATCATTCAATTTAAAACTCAAAGATAAATCCCATTATTTAAATCGAAGATATAATCACAACATTTGTATTTTGATGAAGCAAATGATAGATGCTATTTATAATGTAAACCTCCTACACATCACAGATCATTTAATCTAAAGATATCAGACCTTCACATGTAACAGGATTAAAAAAAACATAAATAACAAAATTATAAACAAAAGACTAAATCCAAAATGCATATATGTCGTTCTATTAAGTTTTTGGAATCACTTGTCCATTCTATAGTTCTGGAAGATTTTTTTTGGATAATAGACTTTAAAGATTGGAAAAATTAATACATAAATGATAATAATTAACCATGTATTGATAAAAAAGACTAACGCTATTTAAATCAATGCATAATAAATTATTAGAAGAATATGAAGATATTATAATGAAAATAAAACCATTTTACTCACAGGATAAAAGCCATTAAGCAACCTGGAATTCCATATTCTTCTTTAAAAATACTCGTCCATTCTCCCAAAGATTCCATCCATCCATTACTCCATTTGAAAAGAAACAAAAAGTTTACAAAATATATAATATACAAAAGAAAAATGATTAAAATCCTTCTCTCCAATTCTTGGATCCTCTTGGCTCTGAACTTTCTCATATATTTATACAATGAATGAACAGTCTGGGCGTCACTATTAATTTTCACCACCTAAAATTTGCCTCATAAAAAGACATCAATATCTCTCAAATCATGCATTTTTTGGGAAAATATCCATGGGGAAGGTAAATGGGTCCATTTGGGTTCTGGGTTTTCAACCGTTTCTTCAAATGCCTTACGGTTTGGATGCAAGCAGTTTTGCGAAATCGCCTATCTGAACTTGACGCCTTTCCAAATTTTATCTGTTGTTGCTCATAAAATTATTTGTAGCAATCCAAAATTATTTTTGGATCAATCATCTTGAACGTATTTGGATAATAAAATCAAGCCATGATCAGATCCGTATCAAATCTTTGATAATAAAAACCTGTGAAACAAAAAGAAACCTAAATTAATAACCTAAAAATTGTGAATAAAACAAAATCTAGAAAAATAAAAAATGAATTTAAACTAACTATAACTTATAAACAAACATTGTTTATAATTTTCTTTCAAATATGATCTAGAAGCTTCAAGTTAATGGAGAAAAAATATTAATTTTGGGTTTTTACAAAATCAAACAAATGATAGGTAATTCTTTGATTATCGTTATTTTGAAATGAGATGCAAAATGTTTTTTTTTTTTAATTAATTAATATCACCAAATGATTTCATGAAAATGAGAAACCAACCAAGATATTATTTGATGAAGTATTGAACACATTATTCAAAATAGTCAAACATGCTAATGAGTAAAATAATGAACACATAATCACAATTTAAACGAAAGTAAACATTTGATAAAAATTAATGTTTTTGTTTAAATTGAAATTTTTATGCTTGTTTCTAACTTTTGACATATACTCTTGTAATAAATGTCTCATACTATAGTGAATGTCTTAAGTTTGTATCAAAGCAAGCCAAGGTGTGGAACTATTTGAAAAGGTTGATTATGTAGCTCATTATAATAATCAAGATTCTAATAGGGGCCCTTTAAATTTTGTAAAAATATAGGGAGAGTTGTTGGGGCCCAACACAGTACAGTCATGGTTTTATTTTGGATATAGTAACAAGTGGATGATGCATTTTATGGGATGTTTTTCTATTTGAAGCTTTATTTTTATGTTATGATTGACATATATTTATAGTTTCTATGTTTAATCATGTCACCATGATTTATTACCTGGCTACACATACACAAGAAATATGTTAGTAATGACAACCAAAACAAAGAGAAGAAACTTATGGGAGCAATCCTAAAATAAAGGGCCTATGCTTAAGCTATGTTAAAGGTTATGTGCAAATGGAAACATAAAACATGTTAGTGTTAGTCCTAACTATTATATGGTGGTTAGTGGCTATGCGATTTTTCATTTGAGTTATTTTGAGGTGCATATGATATTGCAAGGCATATGGTATGGCATGAAATCTTGGCAAGGGTTAGCGTGAATGTTTTTGGTGGCAAATTGGGCAAGGAATAATCGTCGTAGTCTTCAATGGTTGGAAATTGATTACATGGTTTAAATGATATGGTGAGTGTTGGATGTCTTGTACTTCAGAATTGAATACAAGAGGAGATGGAAGCGACGTGCAGTAAATGCAAATCACTCCATACTCCCCCCATCAGGCCATCACCCTAGTATGGTTCTTGTTGCATTTTGATCTGCTAGTGTTAAGCTCCGAAATTCAGGCTTGGGAAGAAAATGCTCGACTAACTCACCCTTTTAAGCTCTCGGTTATAGGTATGGTTCTTTTTCACCCCATGCATGAATTACGCTCTGTGTATGAATGAACAATGGCTTAGTAATGTTTGGGTTTGTGTTTTCCTGAGAATTGCAAATGTGTAAATGCATGAGTTTTCTCTTTGGAATGACTGTGTAATTGTTCGGATTGCAAGTAAAAGAATCAGTTTTGGTTGAGTTGTGCATTCACTGGTTTCTCTTTTGGTTAAAATCTTGGTGGGTCTCTGTGGATTTTTAAATGAATATGGGTGTTATCTCTCCTTGTTTCAATGGTGGAGGGTTTCTCTCTGTGTATTCTTTCTGGTTTCTTCCTCACAATTATGAGGGTAGCCCTGTCCAGTCATGTTCGGATTTCCATTTGGTTGATGTGTATTTTTACAGAGTCATGGTTGTGGGTCTATTCACATGGTATTGGCATAAAAATATCTCATAATTTGGTCTTAGGGTGGCCATAATGTTGATATATATTCTATATAGTTGTTGGGTGATATAATTTATGCCTCAGGTTATGCTTCCTCACTGGCATTGTTGTCAAATGATTCAGCTCTTAATAAATAGATAGATATTATACCTCTGTGTGTTCTAGGTAACTGTCACTGTCTAGGGGATATTCGCTTCTCCTCTGCAAACGCAATATGCACTATGTGCATCGTTTTTCTACCCTACCTGTCATTGTTTCCTCTGTGTCTAACTGTTGTGCCATTGCCCAGACCGAGATTTATAAGGAACCCTGTGTTTTCTACTATGCTTGTATCAAAGGGTATTTGCCTATGGTTGATATGCATATGAGGAGCTCCAGTTCTCTATGTGATTGATGACTGAGCACACTATTGATTACCTCTTTGTATTTGTTGTGATAGAGCCCGATTTTAAGAAAAACCCCCAACTATTCTTACTCCTGTCGGGCATATTTTTGGTTGTCAAATATTGGTTATCAAGTGGAGTGGTTATGGAATGTTTTGTCAAGTCCCTATCTCGTCTTCCTATGATGAAATTGGTTAAAAAGTTGTGATCAAGAATTAGTAATAATATGCAGTAAAAGGGTTGCCTCTTTTTTGTTATACTTTGAATCACCGTGTTCTACAATAGGGTGTTGATTGAAAATTGGAGACTCATGTGTGTTTCACTAGTGTTGGACACACCTACAACACTTAGAGGGTGGGGGGGTGAATGAGTGTGGGGATCTTTTTCCCAAAACTTCCCTCTTACACAAAACTCATTAGTTAGCATTCAACATTTACTCATTACCCATTTCTTTCATTTATAACTAGTTAGATGTGAACATATATCATCAACAAGTCATCACCACAAGGAACACAAAGAACACAAGATGTATGTACAATTTTATTTTTATTACAGACTACAATCCTTGGGGTTTTTCAACAACAACTGAATAGAGTACAACTCTACAAGAGCACCAACTCTATAATTCAAGACTCAGCTTACATCCTCAGCATCAACTGAGATGATTCGACACTCCTCAACAGATATCAATCTGCAATAGGTACACGACCTGTCAGTAGTGCAACATGCGTGTGTACACGCCCTACCAGTAGTACAACTCACGTGTATACATGCCCAAGAAATAATACAACCTGTGTATATGCTCCCAAACAATACTAAAGCATGCGTATACCTTTTGAGCTATTAGGTTTTATCTTTCAAGATCAACTTAGATCCTCTGCAACCAATTTATCATTCTCTTCTGTTTCTCACTATCCAAATAGACCACCAACCAGTCACAATACATCCAAGCTCTCCAATATCTTACTCATGCTCCACAACTAATCAATATGAATGCTATTCAATCATGCATAAGAAATCAACATACTATAGCCATCATATCAATACTGAATCATAATAGTGCTACTCACTCCATCAACCAACATAAACCACACCATAGCAACATTACCAATAATTCCCTAGGAATTCACAACACAATAAGCAATGCTATCCATCAAGACAATAATGTAACCATACCAGTGTCTCAGTGATAGATCCGAGCCCATAAAGTGCAGATCTAGAACCTGCTTCAGTATTCAACAACTTGTCATCAACTCAACCACAAATCTCCATGAGTTTATCCACTGTATGCTCCATATACACTAAAAACCTGCATACTGTATGCACCTTGTATAATGACATCTTGCGTATATGCCCCCTATACACAGACAACCCGCGTACGCACCAGAAAATAGGGTTTTTTTGTAACTCCTAGAATTTTGACATCTATTATAACCCTAAATTGCACCACACATGCTTACCTGACATCAAGCCAAATCATATCCCTTCTTTGCCAAAAATTCACTGAACAACTCTTTGAAAATCCTCTTGTGTCAAGGCCCACGCGCCCTAACCCATTACTACACACGTGTACACGCTGGCTGACTCACAATAGCCTGCGTGTACCTAACAAAGCATGAAAAAAGGAAAGTTGCTGACGGAACAAAAAGCTACGGGTCAGTTAACTGAAACTCTCGGCCATGCATGGCCGAGGGTTCGTCCAAAACCCTAGCTCCTTCTAGCCTATAAAAGAAGGGGTAGGGGTACCATTTGGAGAAGGAAAAAATATAGCGAAGAAACTCTGCCCATTTACATAATCCATTGTCCCAACCCTTTAGCCTTTCCTCATGCAAAAGGAGATTTAATGCAAAGCAGTTGAAGGACAGAAGAAGAGGAGCCTAGGATCAAGTTCAAGGAGCGGTGGCTGGTCTCAGCTTTTGTAAGTTGATTCACTTTCAGTAATAAAAAAAATTCTTTTCCCGTCCAAATTCATGAATTGTCTATGGTTTGACTAATTTATGCTTGATTTCTAACCCTTGAGTATAGAAGTAGCATGCATACATAGTTGTTGTTTGTCTTGAGTGCAGGTCATTTGTGGAAGGAGTAGAGCAAGCAAGTAATCACAGTGCAACAAAGGATCTACATTGAACACCGGTAATAAGGTAGGTGGTCCTTTTCCATGCATATACTGAGAAAAAGGGATTTAAATCTTGGGATGTAGGTAAAAAAGTAGTTTCTATTCGGTCAAATCTGCATGCAAGTTTGACCCTAGTTTGCTAGTCCATAGGGTGTTTTTCCCAACAACAGAATTGGCGACCATACTGGGGAGAATACTCTTTAGGTTTCCTAGATTTATTTAAGTTTTTGGGTAGTTTAAAGACTAGGTTTTCTATTTTTTCTTTACCGGTCTTTTCTTTTTCTGTAAGGTCTGAGCTAGCAGGGAGTCTGGTTTTCCATAACATCTTTCCCTGACTTTTTCTTGACTGTATTTTTCGGGACACACAGAGGTACACACGGCCTGTAGAAGGCCTAAACGCGTGTATCCGTGCCGTATCCTCTGACAACCCGCGTGTGAACGCTAGCTGTAGAGATAGAAGTAGCATGTAGGAGTTCAGAGAACCTTAGAGGCAGTCCTCCTCTTCCTTATCAAAATTACACATTCTCAGGGGGTTTTCTAGAATCCTGTCTGAGTCTTGCTTGTTAACAGTCCTATCTCAGATTTCTTTTTTCGCCTTATTATTCTTTGCATTATTTGTTTTTTCTGTTAGAAAGAGCATCCAAGCCTTCAAGGGATCCTGGTTATCAATACCATAGGCCACTTCCTGGTCTAGACTGTTTGTTTTCATATTTTCCCTTAGAATTTAGATATACACATGACCTGTACAAGGTCAGCGTGCGTGTACATGCTTTCTGTCTCTTTTCAGCACGCGTTTGCACGCGTGCTGTTTTAGTGGCATTCGTGTGCCTGTACAGGCTACTTTTTTCTCAGGGTGGGGCAATCATCCCCTCCTTTGATAAGAATTATTCCTCTGAGGTGTTTGAATCTAGGTTTGAACAATCAATAGGTTAGGATTCATCTTACCCTTAGCCTTCTTTTTCTCAGTTAATAGTTGACAATTTTTTGTTTTGTTTTATGGTTTTTAGACAAGCGTGAGAGTCATTTTTTGTTCAATTTCCTTTGTGTGATTCTTCAATATGATTCTTTGCGATCTGCGCTTTAAGCCAAAATTGTTTTTCTTGGTTTTTTGCTTGTCGGTATTTTCCCCTTTTTGCTTTACTAGCACTTAAATAAATAAAAAAAATCTCTTTTCATTTTCTTCTTTGGCTGAAGAGTGTGTTTCTGCATCATTAGCTAGGGAAAAGTCCTTTATTTCGTAACTTTTTTGCAGTTCACTTAGATCATAAGTAGCTCGTAGTCGAGCAAAATTCCTTTGAGTTTGCTGTATAAAATCTTAGAAAAATTAGAAATCTTTTTTTTTGTGAAAAGTTGTTGAAATTTTGCATTTAGTAAAAGTTTTTTGTTTCCAACTTTTTCATTCACTTTTTTCTTTCGTCTTTACACATCATCAGTTTCACCCTCATACCCCTTGACGTAAGACAACGCCATAAAAGCAATGCTAATTTTAAAATCTGCTAGACTTTTATGTTTGTAGGGTTCACAAACTAGTTCAGGACTAGGGCCTTGGATTAGGTTGGAGAGGAAACTCTTCAAGGCCATTCAAAACCAAACATTAGACTCTGAGATAGGGAGTGTCTAAGTCCAGTTTTGTGGAAGTTATCCAGAAACCCCCCTCTAACACAGGGGATAAACACGAGGTCGCATGCGGAAAGGTAGCGTAGATAACCCCTCCAAAGCCGGACCAATCATAGTGGAGAACACATATAGAGGGCTTGTTTTGGGATTCCATCGTTTGCATTTTCCACGGGGCTTCATGGGTCTTGAATCCGTTCGAGGTCCTTAGTTGTCTTCTGGACCATTTTCTCTCGATACCCTTGATAGGTTTCGGGCTCGATACCCTGCTCATTGTGGTCTACTCGACTTTCGACTGTACCCGCCTGGTGACTGTTCGCGTGCTGACAACCTAGTTGCCAATCTTTTTAGGGACATACACAGGTGACTGCGGGGTTATACCATGGTACCTAGGACAGCCATCGGGCCATGCTTTGCAGAGTATACTCGGAGGGTACTTCCGTGTTCGAGTTTCACTTTCACCGGTAATTTGCTCTAGTGTTGGTTGTTGTAATTGTTCTTCCAAATAGTTTAGTGATTGCTTGTCTTATCTCTTAGGGGCTTCGTTTTAGTGTGTGTTACTTGTGAACGTTTAAAATACCTTAGCGTGTCTTGGATATTCTCACACAGTGGAGGATCCCGAGCTCCGTTGGTCACGAAGGCTTCTTGACTTGCTGTCGGTTACACTGGAGCCACCCTCGCCACCATTAAGGTGGAAGCTAGACCAACAAGGGTCTTTTGAAGCGACCGGGTTACAAACCTTTGTGCCCGAAAAAATCCCGGAGGAATCAACCGCCAATCTTGGCTCGCTTGAAACCCCAACCACTGATATCTTGGCACCGTTTATTGTACCAATCAAATTTCACGAACGCCAGACAGTGCCTCACATAGCAATGGAAACAAATGCTGTTACTTCTTATGGGAATTCTTCAATTCCCACCACAATTGCTACCACAGGAGAGTCATCTCCTAACCTACCGTGGTCGGTTCAAGCCACCATGGTCTCGGTCGCAACTACGTCACACAGTGGACCAAACCCGTCTATGGCAGCGACCACAAACCCCTTCACACCTAGTGCAACATGCCCTCCGTTCTCATACGGTATGCCTAGTTCGGGTACAAGTCTTGCACTAACCTACTCCACTTTACAGACTTTGGGTCTGGGGGTAGGGAGCTCTAACGCTCCTCTGCAAGGTCACCATGGGGGCACTCCTATCCCTTTTAATGCCTTTCCTTACGCAGGAGGTCATATCCCTTTTTCGTCCCCTTCGCTTGGTGGTCCGCATCAGCAGTCCGCTGGGCAGCCTACACACACTAGTTTATTTGGAGCAGGGAGTCAAGGAACACCTTCTCATAGTATGCCAGTAGGTTCAACACCGTTTTCTTGGAATGAGACGTTTGGTAACAACACATTCTCGTCAGTTGCTTTTCCATTTGGGGGAAACCCCATTTTTGGACAATCCACTCTTGTACAAGGGGCACACATAGTAGGACCTTGGAACTCAGGACAAGGATCCGTTCCCTCCTCCGGAATGTCGTTCTGGGGTAATTCTTTCCACAGTCAATGGAACCCTGGACAGACTACTATTCCTCTCCCCGCAGGACCGACATGGGGTAATCCTTCCCAAAGTCCTTCGAATACAATGCATGCCCAACACCCTATGTCCTTTATGGGAAATCAGCCGATGATGTCTCCGCAGATGCAAAATCCTTACGCTGGTTAGGGCCATGGGTTTTACCAGAATCTGGGCCAGCAGCCAAACTTTTCCTGGCAACCTGGTGCCAGTCAAACTCCAGGACCCTTTTTCCCAGGTTATCAGCAGCAACCCAAACTACCATTCTTGGCAATGTTACACTTGCCAGATTTGACAAGGTTATTAAATGATCCTATTTGTCATGATCCACATTGGCCTCCTATGCCGACGAAGTTGCCTTCAGACATTCCAAAGTTTGAGGCCAAGCCTAATGAAGATCCAGGTGATCATGTGACTACCTTTCATCTTTGGTGCTCATATAACTCATTGAAATATGACTCCATATAGTTGCGATTGTTTCAACGTACTCTTATTGGGAGTGTTGCGAAATGGTACATCGAGCTCGATCGCTCAAGATACTCTTATTTTGGCGAACTGGCGATGGCCTTCCTTAACCATTTCTAGTTACCTGTGAGATACGATGCTGGCACAGAGCTGCTCGCCAATTTCGAACGGACAACAACATACCATATCTCTGATCATATCCAAGAGTAGAGACACCGGAATAGTTTAATCAAGGTACCGGTCCCACCAACATTCCTGCTTGAGTGGTTCCTTAAGTCTTTGGTCCCACAGTTATCCAAAGACGTCGCGACATCCGGAGTTTTCTCTAAGGAAGATGCCATCATGAGGGCTCAACAGTTTGAGCTCATCTATTCTCAGTCTGGTTTATTATACAACATCTTGCCAGATGCGCCACGTTCGATACTTGATAAAACTAGACAGAGAGCTGGACCACATATCGATGGTATTGTTGGTTCAGCACAAACCAAGCTCGCTGAGCAATTGACAAAACAGTTGCAACAGTTATCCATACAACACACAGCGGCCAACCAAACTACTACTTTGGCTGCTCTCCCTACCCAAACATTGGAAGTACACTTTGTGCAGTCGAATAACCCAAAGGCCACCCAATAGCTTGAAGGGAAGAAAAAACAATGAAAGAAGGGTAAGGGGGATAAAAACCCCACTGATAATGCTGGCAGGGACAACACAGAAAAACGAAAGGTGAGGTATCCGTGAAACTTGTGCGCGGAAGACCACCCGACCCATCTTTTTCCTCGACTTGCAGAGGCTCAAAAGTTCATCACACAGCAACAAAAAGCAGTGTTGACTAATCCCTTTCAACATGGGAAAAATCTCACTCAAGCCTCTACAAGCACAGAAGGGGGCAACCAAGAAACCTACCCGCCTCCGAACAATCCCTCATCCGTGAACGTATTTATGGTTAGGGGTGATTCTTTCATATCAACTAGAGCGCACAACTATAGTAAACCAAGCGCTTCTAAGAAGGGTAAAGAAGCTGATCTCCCATCTCTTCCTCTACAGATTGAGAAGACGTTGGGAGAAACAATGACACGCATTCCAAAGGGTGCATTTAAAAAATATTCTCACAACCCAAATGCAAGGGCCACCCAGAATTACTCTGTGGTAGAGGATTTATTACAAACCCCTTGTGCAATGTCTGCTTTGGAGGTCCTCCAAATCTGCCCTGCTCAGAGGAAATCGTTATTAACCACTTTGGGTTCTACTGAGGCTTGTAATATGGGCACCATCATGTTAGATACAACCGAATTAAAACCTTGTCTTCCTTACCACATAGCATTTCAGATAGTAGTGGCTCATCCCACGAAAATTTTTACTCAGAATATCTTCTGCACGGTGGTCGACAAGGGTGCCTCAACATGTGTTATGTCATTAGCATGATGGAAGGCCATTGGCTAGCCCGCTTTGTCTCCATCACCTACTCTGCTCACTACTTTCGACAGTCATTCATTCTGACCACATGGCATCATTCCTTCTTTCCCTGTGCAGTTAGGAGGGAAGACCGTGTGTGTGGAAGTAGAGGTAGTCGATGCTCCCCTAAACTATAATCTCTTGTTAGGATGGAGTTGGACTTATGCTATGCAAGATGTGGTTGCTACAGTTTTTCGAGTCTTGTTTTTTCCACATGAGGGTTGGATAGTGATCATTGATCAACTATCTTTATCCAGACTTGACCCAGCTTTGGGGGCATCCACGGTCCCAATGATTGATAATCCTAAACCAGGTGTCATTAATGTAAGAGTAGGTTTGTGCCCGTCCTTGATGGGTACCTTCGATTACCCAACTCCTCACGACGATGTAAAATTTATATCTAATCACTATAAGGTTTAGATTTTTCAAGTTTCGTCATTCCACATGACTTACTTTGAGGATCCTTGGATTCTTCCTTCCCCATCAGCCACGATGGACGAGACAGGGCACCCAGGCATGTCCATGCCCTTGTCTACTACCGAGGTAGCATACTCTTTAGTATAGCAAGCTTCAACTAACCCTGATCCAACTCCTGCACAAGAGTTATATCCACTTCTAGAGCCTATTTGGGCTTAGGGTTCTCTCGCTAATGTCGATTCATTAGACTTAGTATTGCCTTCTGATGAAGCAGTAATCGAATCAATGACTAGTCCGGACAAACCTTGGGAATATCTTCATCACAGATCATATTTTCTCCCAAAGTTAAGCCGAATCGAAGAAGGAGAATTCACCGTTACCATGACGGGAGATCAGCCATGTCCTATTAATCTTTTAGCTACGCAGGAAATTTATGCTGAGGGCAATATGGCGACTATCGCTGAAACTATACCCATCAACATCTCCCGAAACCGTCATGGAGAATGTCTTTGTCGAAGCGGATTGCTCCCCCGAAGAAATTCAAACTTACACGGATCTTTTTAAATAATTCCACGACGTTTTTGCCTGGTCTTATGAGGAAATTCCAGGCATCGATCCGAAAATAGTTGAACATGAAATCACAACGTATCCTGATGCCAAGCCTGTTCGACAAAAACTTTATCCAGTCAATCCTAAGAAAGAAACAACCATCAAGATTGAGGTTGAGAAATTGCTAAAGGTAGGTTTTATTTATCCTATCTATTTGACTCAGTGGGTGTCAAATCCTCTTCCGGTCAATAAAAAACAAGGCACGATTCATGTATGTACCGATTTCCATGATTTGAACAAGGCATGTCCCAAAGATAATTTTCCAACACCATTCATTGATCAGATCATTGATGAATGTGTCGGTTGCGAAGCCTTTTCATTCATGGATGGTTTTTCGGGATATAATCAAATCCAAATCAAACCTAAAGACCAACACAAGATGACATTCATTTGTCCATGGGGTACAATTTCATATCGTAAGATGCCTTTTGGCCTTAAAAATGTTGGAGCCACATTCCAATGGGCCATGTCTTTTGCTTTTCATGACCTCAAGCATATAGTCGAGGCCTATCTAGATGATTTAGCATCACACTCTCGCAAGTGCAAAGATCATCCCACACACCTTAGACTAATCTTCGAACGCTGTCGCTACTTTAGGATTCGCTTGAATCCAAACAAGTGCAACTTCTGCGTAACGTCAGGATGTTTGTTAGGTTTCATTGTATCAACAACAAGGATCATGGTCGATCCTCTTAAGGTGGAGGCAATAAGCTAGTTTCCCCCCCCACACACAATCCTACAACTTCAGAGTCTACAAGGCTAGGTGAACTTCTTACGATGCTTCAATGCAAACTATGCCGAAATCACCAAGGGATTTATGTGTTTACTAAAGAAAGACGTTCCTTTTTTCTGGGACGAAGCTGCTCAACACTTTTTCGATGCATTAAAACACGCCCTCAAAACCGCACCTCTGCTACGACCACATAACTATAACAAAGAATTCTTATTATATCTGTCTACCACAGAGTCAACCATTGGCATGGTTTTAGTTCAGGAAGATGATTCATTCTCGGAATATGTGATATATTACCTGAGCCGAGGCCTCGTAGGACCGGAACTCAATTATTCTCATATCGAAAAACTTGCGTTGGCAGCAGTTCATGCTGTTCAATGGTTTTGTCACTATGTTCTGTTTCGCAAGACCACCATCATTGCTATCGTGAATCCATTCCAGTACATGTTGACATGACGAGTTATAGGAAGAAAAATCAGTAGATGGATAGTCATCCTCCAAGAATTTGACTTAGACTTCGTTTCAGCAAAGTCCAAGAAGTCATTGGTCTTTGCAAAGATTATTTCAGAACTTCCAGTTGAGTCAGGTGACGTTGTGCCTGAGGAATCACCTATCCGGGGAGATATGTTTTTGATTGCATATTCATATCCCTGGCATGGAGATATACTTATCTATCTCCAGACTTTGAAATTCCCCACCTTTGCTTCTCGTGACGAGCGTCGGCGGATACGCCATCAGGCTAAGAATTACCTCATACTCGATGATATGTTGTATCAGAGAGGTGTAGACTGCATCTTACGTCAATGTCCCACTCATGAGGAGGCCATCATCATGCTCAATGATTGCCATACTGGAGCTTGTGGCGGTCATTTATTTGGGTTGGAAACAACCCAAAAGATTCTACGAGTAGGTTACTTCTGGCCGACACTTATCAAAGATTGTATTGAATCGGTCAAGAAGTGCCATCCGTGCCAAATCTTCTCTCAGAAGATGAGGGCACATCCCGCTCCTATGTTTCCTGTCATCAAAGTTGGTCCCTTCACTAAGTGGGGGATTGATTACACTACATGCAACCCCCCATCAGCAAGGGGGCACCGCTATATCATTGTAGCTGTCGACTACTTCACTAAGTGGGTTGAAGCTATGCCAACGTTTAAAGATGATGGAGAGACTACAACTCTCTTCTTATTCAATCAGATCATAGCACGGTTCGGCGTCCCAAGAGAGATTGTCACTGACCATGGAAGTCACTTTCAGAACCAAATGATGACAGAGTTAACATCAAAGCTTGGGTTACGGCAAGAAAATTCATCACCTTACTACCCCCAAGCCAATGGGCAGGTAGAAGCTGTAAACAAAACTCTTAAGACTATTCTACATTGAACTATCAACTCAGCCAAGTCAAATTTGCATTTGATGTTATACTCGGAATTATGGGCTTACCGAACATCTGTTAAGACTGCAATCGGTTTCTCATCTTTTCAACTCGTTTACGGATTGGAGGCAGTCTTTCCCATCGAATGTCAGATCCCCTCTTTGAATTTGGTAGTAAAATTATTGCCAGACACTTCTCCACTTGAAGAACGGTTAATACACCTTCAACAACTCAATGAGCAGCGTCGTGATGCGGCCCTGGCCAATGAGGCTCACAAACATAAGGTCAAGTGTCAGTATGATAGGTCCGTTCGTCCTCGGATTTTCTATGAAGGCGACCTTGTCTTGGTCTATGACCAAGACAAGGACCCCCTGGGGGTAGGAAAATTCAAACCCATGTGGTTCATACCCTTCATCATAAAAGAGGTGTTAAAAAAGGGCGTTTATCGTTTGGTTGATTTTGAAGGGAATGCTTTGGCGGAGCCTAGAAATGGGATCTACCTCAAGAAGTATTACTCATAGACAGGTCACTGTGGGTAACTTTCTATAACATATGTATAGTCTTTGTACTATTTCTTTTTAAGTTTCTTTTAAGTGCTATGGATGTGTCATTGATGTTATCTTTCGTCAATATGGCAGATGTCAAGTGATTCCGAGGTGTTCATTGGGTATGCAGACGGTGCTAGTTGACACACATGGAGGCTCGCCTCCACAGCTTGGGTAATCTTTACACCTCAGGGCCAGTTGTTATCTTTCGGAGGTATATGCTTAGGTGACACCACAAATAATGTCGCCGAGTATAGTGTAGTTATTGAGTTGCTTCGTGACGCCTTGTCATTGGGTATCTCTCATCTCCGGGTCTATATCGACGCTCAACTGGTTGTGTCGCAGCTAAACAGAGTATACCGGGTTCATGATCCAACTTTACACCGATGATTCCTTAGGGTACATCTCTTAGAACGGAACTTTGATTATATTACATATTTTCATGTTCCTAGGAGATTAAATCAAATTACAGATACTCTAGCTAATCAAATTTTAGATTGGCATCTTGCACACATATGAAAGAACATTGACATAAACATGTAAATACATTTTTGCACACAGAATCCATAAGACACAAAAGATAAAAACCATATATAACATCATAAAATAACCAGAGTACATAGATGGACGCAAGCACCTAAAAAATGGGAATAGTCACGAGTCACCGGGCTTATGCCCTCAAAAAATATATACAAGTAGGTGCTCGTAGCACATAAAAAGTCTAAGTAGGTTCAGGGCCTATGGGCCCTTTTATAATCATCCACAACACGAGCTAAACGCCTAAACAATCGGACCCATGTCCGAGGTGCCCCCACTACATGAGGCTGCATGGATGGCGGCAGGTCCTCTATCTCTGCCTTTGGGACTGTGCGAGTGAGAACAGTGAAGTTCCGCTCAACTTGTCTAAGGACCCTCTCAGCCTCTCTAGCTGGGAGGTTCCCTGCTACTGCTGCTCCCCCAGGAGTGGCAGCCGCGGCTTCTGGCTGTGGACGACGCCTGTTCCATGCATAATCGATAGGTCGCATGGGTCCCACATCTACATGCAACAAACATTTATCCGTCAAATACTTTGGCATACAAAAAAATGATATATATAACAAAATGACAAAAAAAAATTACATATGCAAACAAAAAAACTACAAAGGTGGAGACTCACCCATCTCCCCTCGCTCCTCACCAGGAGGCATGGGTATCTCAAGATCTCTAGAAAAATCTATCCCTGCATATGGGTAGTCCTCAATCATAGGGATCTGTCATGACAACCATGCAAATAAATCATCGTTGAAGGACTCAACGGTCCTTCCACCACCCTGTCGCGACAGTAAGACTGCCCATCTACACACTACAGGGAAAGAGGCCTGATGTCCTCGTACTACAACCCGAGGACTAAAAATTAGAACTCTCTAAAAAAATAATGAACACAAGATGGTCCTGAACCCGAAGTTCCTCTGTGTCCGCTGTCAGCAATCTGTCAATTGCCTCTTCATGCACTCGAGCAGTGTGGTACTCCAGTCAAAAATATGTGCATTCATGCACTGGATGGCACAATTCATCTGTGCGCGAGATGCCTGATGCAAGGATGCTGAGCCAGTAATCTGCCCAATCAGTAACAATATAGTCTGCAACGCTAAGCTAGTAATCTTACTAATAGGTACCTGGGAGCCCACACAATCAGTCCCAACCTCACAATGCTTGGCTATCAGCTCCAAGATCTTGCTCGGTCCTGCAGGAAATGTCCGGAAGTTGACTAGTTCTCCTCTCCTTGAGAGGCCAGTCAGAAAGTATATATCCTCAGTAGTGGGCACCAGTGATTGCCCCTCTAGCATAAAATCCTCTACATCAGGGTGCCAGTAGTCAATCAAGGCATTTAGTAGCCTTGGTTGTGCGTGCATAAATGGACATAGAAAGAATTTTAGTAAACCTCATTGCATTAACACGGCCACGACATTTGGATCTACTGCAGCCAACTCACTGATTGCCTCATGCTCCCTTTCCCTCCACTGGACATACATCCTGCCAACACAACAAGGAGAAGGAGGGTCAGTACTTGCTTTTGGTTTGTTTTTCACTACAAAAGGGGGGTACATGCAGGCTGTAGAGGTGACAGTCATGTGTACATGCAGGAAGACTTTACTCTGCCTGAATGTACACACGGCCTGTCTAGAGACAACCCGTGTGTACCTAGGGCTGACCTTTTTAAGGTCGACGCCCACCCAAAAAACAAACTAAAAAATGAAATTAAATTATTGAATAGTTAGATAAGGGAGTTTTTACTTACTTGGTCCAAGCAGAAGTTCGTTTCGTCCACTGTAGCTCCTGGAATCACTGTTTTTGGCAAAGGGGATCTTTTGGCTCCAGAGTCAATTTCCAAATCAGCAATGGTGATAGTGAGTTGCCAACTTCTATTTATAGAATTTTTGGCCTCTTTTTGTCATTTTTTTGGCCTCCCTTATCAGTTTCTTTATACCAAAAACCATTTAGAGTGATTCAAGAGTTATATGGGAGGGATTTGATCGGGTATTGGCAATTTTTTTTTGAGTTTTGAGAAAATATTGACGGTCCATAGAAAATTTCAAAAATCAACTTGAGAATATAGGTTAGGTTTCCACTCTGATTTTTGCGCCTCGTTGTCTTTTTCCTCTGCCATAGGATCAATCCCATTAGGTTGTGACACAGAACCATCATATTTTCTTTAGAAGTGTCACAACTTGGTGGTAGAGCTTACCAGAACATGGATGCCCTAGGTAGGTCCTGGTTGCATTATGGTGTCCATGCCGTTTCTAAAAACACTGTAGGCTCAGGAGTCCATATAGTCTTTCCTGAATATGAGTTTGAGCCTCATTTGCATGATTCTTTTTCACTCTTTGTCTCACCCTCAGGACTCCCAAAAATAACGGGTCTCCTTTTAAGCCCTTTTCAGACCCTCTAAAAATGAAAAGATTGCCGAGTGATCTTGTGTCCTTTCACACTCGTTAAACTGAAATTTGAAGTCACGTCTGTCCGGCGGTAGTTTACGCCTTTTTCGGTCTAGATGATCAACTGTACAAAAAAAGGTATACTCTATCGAATTCCCATTCTTTAGAAGAGTACTCTCAGGTATAATTTTATTCCTTTTTTGGGCCTGAGGGACTAAATTTATGAAAAAGAAACCCCCACGGAGTCCATAGTTAAGCTCTTTTCAGACTCACTAAAATTGAAAAGATCGCCGAGTGACCTTATTCTTTCACACTCGTTAAATTGATCCAGAAGAATATTCTTGACGGAGTCCATAGTTAAGCTTTTTTCAGACTCCTTAAAAGTGAAAAATGGCCGAGTGATCTTGTCCTTGTCACACTCGTTAAAATGGTTTTGAATTGACGTCTAATCGGTGCTGGTTTACCCCTTTTTCGAACTAACTAGAATATTGTCGACAAAGGTACCCCAACGAAGTCTCCTTTTATGATTTTTCAGACTCTCTAAATATGAAAAACCACCGAGCTTACCTTCTCTAGGCTCGTTAAACTTACATCGAAGGACGTTACCATTGTGTGTTCTATCAACCGCATTTGCATACCTTATCCACCAGCCTTGTGATAGTTTGCTTTTGCATCTTAACACCTTTGGCCATCGGAGGATTTTCCCTGAGTATCATTTTACTAAAACATCAGTCTTGTCCTTGTGCCTTGAGCTTGTATGTTTGCAGTACTCGTTCCTCCATTGTAACGTAATATTCCTTTATTCTTTTTCCAAAATTATTGAAAAGAACAAAAAATTCAAATATACCCCAAAAAGAGGATGGGAAAAGTATTTTCTTTATTGGCAGCAGAATGAGTCACCCTTGGATAAAGCACATCTGTCCGTTTGATCACCAGACTATGGGATGTAGTACGACCTTAGGAAGCTTTTCTCGCTATATAGAGTTGTGTCCTCCACCATTTGGTTATTCTTCCAAACATATGGAGAGTTTGCGTTGCCTCCTGCTTCGTAGACTTATGATTAACATATATGCTGCCTGAGTCTTATCACTTGTCGTGCTATTGTCCAAGGGAGGTTTGTCACTAAGCCTGAGTCAGCCCCTTTGCAAGATGTCTCTTGTCTGCATACCCGACCATCTTGAATGTCCAATCAAGTCCTTGTTCGAAATCACTAAAGCCTTCAGTCTGATCATCAAGATTATCAAGTCCATGATCGATGAGCCGTCGAATACCTCTGGGTAGTGCATTCGTACACGCATATTACACTCCTACCCAAGTTTTGGAAGATTTTGAAGTTGTTGCTCGAGATCTGAAGTCCAACCATCAAGCCGAATCAACTTCTGGAAGATGGATACTCTATATGTATATCTTTCTGATTTTGAGATGTAGCTCCGCTGTGTATTATTCGTGGCTACTCTTTATAGTTATTTGACATGGATCTACAGTGTATTTTATTGGTAGCCATGGTTCTATTTTATCCCGAGCATGGGTATGCTCGCCTCGGTGAGACATTTTTTATTTTGCAGATGACACCTCCTGGTTCCTGATCCTTGGCCTCAATCGTTCGGCACATTAGTAAAGATTGGTAATGTATTTCAGCCATCAGATGCTCTTCTGACCTCACACATTAGGGGGAATCTGTTATAACCCTAAATTGTACCACACATGCTTACCTGGTGTTGTTCCTGAGTTTATGTTTTAAGGCTATAAAACATACCGTCAAGGCATCCGAATAAATATTTTATGATGGGACTTTTAAATTAAAGAAACAAAGAAAGACTAGATCAGATTCAATTTCTCAACTGTCTTTGTCTTGCTTCCCGTTGCTCTTGGATGCTAATGTCACATTCGATAGCAGCCCACGATCTTTCTAACTCATCCCTAATGGTTGCTATTTGTAGAATAGTGTTAAATAAGTTTAGGGCAATGCTGGTTTGATCTTGAAGACCAGGTTCTACGTTTGGTTGTCTACCACTAGGGACTGTCATGGGTGATAGGGTTTTTAAAGGTTTTGTAAAAGGGTTTTTATCAATTGGTTACTTCAGATTTTCAGAGATGATATTAATGAAACAACTTTAAAATCTAAAATAGTAATGTAAAAACACAATCAAGGCCGTTTCCTGGTTTTGCAAAATTTTGAGGTTGTAAATGATGGAACACAATATAAAGAAATATAAGGCTTTTATCTAGAAAGAATCTTAAACTTCAATGAACGATGATGAAAGAAAAAACAATATTTCTAAAAGAATTAGATATTAAGGAACATAAGGTTTACAGGTCTTAAAATCACTAAAGTAATTTCAGAGGAAATACTGTAAAACATTCAACATCCAAACCAATTTGAAACGATAAACAACAATGTATACAACTTCAAATTGATTCACTTGTTAGAAACACACATTAAGAAGAAAATTTAACAAAACATGATAAACAGGGGAATAAACATAGTCACAAAATTGCAGGATCTAGAATCTTGTTTGCAATTTCGATTCCGATAAACTTCAAAGTTGATATTACAAAAATTGGCTTTCTCCAAAATTTCTGAAGCCCTCTTTCAGCCTCTTGAAACTATATTTATACATTTCTATCAAAATCTTTCGTTGGTAACTAACCAACTTCCTAATA
>ML780865.1:1702882-1713580 GCA_009831015.1 Picea engelmannii | reverse complement strand
AACTCTTCATTTTTTACTGAAAAAATAATCAGATGAAGGAATTTCGTCTCTGGTGATTGGCTCTAAATCATTTACATATAGAACTCCTTCATGAGGGATTCCAAAAGTTGACTGAAGTGGAGTCAATGCTGTAATAGGACTACTAAGTTCCTGTGAAGCTGTTCCCCCAACATTTTCTGGAATATCATCAAGGTCTATTGGGCTTGTTTCTATTCCTTTTCCCTTTTTTGTCTGTGTTTATTTGGTCTGAGAATCCTCTGTATTCTGAGGAGGTATTTTAGACTCTTTCGATTTATCTTTGTCACTTGGATTATACTGAATAATGGTTTCAAAACCCGGTGGAATTGTTTCTTGCTCTTGTGCTGAGGTTGACATTTCGCCTTGTAAAATCTTTGGCAGACATTGTCTTCTATTTTTTTGAAAAGATGCAAACCCCACCTGTGCATCAGGTGACAAGGTTTGCACTATGCTCTGAACTTCCTCATAAGATTTAGCATTTCTAAAAACATCATCATAAACTGAGACTTCATGTTCATATGCTTTCAAACCACATTGTGTGAAATGCCGACTGATTATTTGGTATGGTTCGTGTTTCCTGTGCTCTATATCTACTAATTTCACTTCGTCCATTGATTTAGCTTCTGCTTTAGTATGGCCTATGTTTAATAAAACAAATTTTCCTAGATAAACAGGAAATGATGGCCATGCCTTTTTCTGTTGAGCTTTTAATTCTAGCCCAATACCACCATTCGCTAACTGATAAGCCACTTCTCTGCATATCAACCTGTCTGGTAAAATTTTTGGGAGTGCATGAGGCGGAATGGAACATCCATAAACCCTAACATAGGAAAAATTTTCCTCGATGAACCAGTCAACGATTGTTTTGAGGTTTTCTATGATGGTATTAGAAATACGAGGGGGTTCGCATCCCATGAATAATTTGTGCAGAGGGATAATTACATAATGACAAACTTCATAAAAAGTATTTTTTGCATTTTCCACCCAGAGAGCTGAATGGTATTTATGAACAGGCTCTGGACAAGAAACATTCCAATTCCAATTCATAAGTGGGAAAGGAGTCATAAAGCAAATGGAATCCATTATATAGGCTGACATATAAAAAGACACTGGCTGTCCTTTTGACCTAGCTGCTTTGTAATTCATAACCTCTGATGTAAGGTTATCTGATAGAATTTTGTGCCAATTGAAATTGTATCCCTCTGAAACTTTCTCTAAAAAGGGTGTCCAGTTTGCATTAAAATGGAAAGGATCCTTTCTCCCAAAATGTCTACATAGCATCATTGCTACATACACCATATATTCATTTAAGGAAGCTGTGGCATAAATTCCATGTAAATCAGCCCTAAACTTGTTTTCATCTCTGGCCCATCCTCTTATCATGTCAGGGTATGTTTGGCCACCTTCAATGCACTCTTTTCTTTGAAATGCAGCTACAAACTCAGTATTATAAGTGTGTTTATGATTGGGCAAGAGATTATACATTACTTGGATATGTTCAGGTCTGAATGAGCCGATGACAACTCCTTGTTCGTTCAGAATACTTCTGGTCGTAACGTCTACTTTATCCAGTGCCCAGGTGATCATATCGGTATATGAAACAAGTCTCGGGCGCGCAACAACCTTATGAAGCTCGGTCTCGGCGATATCTCGGAGATGATTATTTGAATCGGTGGCCGCATACTTCAGTTCATCTTCTAGTATTTCGGCAATTCCATTCCATGACTTGACAAAGTGTACCCCAGATGTAGTAGTGTCTGAAATAATATCACTTTCTGGTTGCTCTTAATTTTTCTTCGAAGCCTTTTTGGGTGCCATAGCTCTGTGTTCACTTGAAAACCTGTAACAGAGTGGAATTTAGCTTTGAAATTGATAATGTAAACGTTTCAAAAATTATTTCGAATATATCATAAAAGCATTGAGATTTGTACCTCTGTTATGAATTTAAGGCTCTTAATGTAAAAGATATGCCCGAAGATATACATTTAATGTTTGTACTTAAGCTTTCCCAGTATTTTCGAATATAATAGAAACTTACCAATCTGGACAATCGCCGTACTAAAGATCATTTATCAAAAGTTTAGACCTTAAACCTTGTTTCTAAGAATGATTAATTAGCGTTAATCTGGTATTTAAATTTGAAAACATTCTTATCGGAGTTTCCGAACTTTTGATGTCAAGGAAATAAGTCATCAAAGAATCCCGATTTCTGAAATCGCGATGTATTATTTAAGTTAAAACATTTTTTATTGTCTTAATTAATCCATATTAAACCTTTTTGAGATTTCATTAATCGGGAAATCGGGAATCGGGAAATCCAATGACATGAAAACTGCTGCTCACAAAACCATGAATCTCGATATCCCGATATGATTATTTACTCTTAATTATGCTTAACAGTAATTACATTAATTTCAAACTTCACTTAAGGATTAACTGTATCGCGAAATCGGGAAATCGGAAAATACGATGACAAGTTTCTTTGTTCTCACAAAATCGCGAATCCTGATTTTGCGATGAGATTAACTTAAAGTTTAAACCCTTTTAAATTATGATTTAAGTAAATGATGTTTTAATTAAGGATTAATGTATCAGGAAATCAGGAATCGGGATTTCGCTATTCAATTTGCGTTGAACATTTGTTCATTCAAAACTCCGAATCCCGATATTTCGATTTAAATTAAAATTTCTATAATTTTTAACATTACTGTTCATTTAAAAGGTTGTTTGAAAAAGTGTTAGAAACTTATGTTCGTTTAGATTTTTTCCATTTTTTGTCCAAAAATAAATAATTAAAAGCATCGTGAATTTATCAGTGATGAAATTCTTGTTTTAGGAAATTTGGAAAATACAAAGACTTCAAAAATACAAATTTTCCATCATCAAGATCAAAAATTCAAGGGGTGTTTCAACATAGGCTCCAATTGGGGACCTTGTCTCTCTGCGGGACGAGGAGAACATGCAGATTCAGTGCCTTCATTGGGTAATGGGGTCAAGAGTTTATTTCGGATAAACTGCTCAAGGAGTAAGAAAAGATAAAAGATAAAGTCTTTGAAAACCTTTACAGAACTTCTCACTTATTTGAAATTCAGTTACAGTCTTTTTCAAAATTCTCCTTCTCATTCCAAAATCGAGTTAGTATTGAGATGATTAGAACAATCTTTAGAGGCTCAACAGATAATTGAACATTTCAGCTTGCATCAATCGAAATAAAATTCATAATTTAAAACTGGGAAGCTCTATTTGACTTAAGGCGAATGTCCAGTTTTTTGAAAAATTGACAACTAGAATAGAGTTACAGATAAGTATGACAACCTTACAGATACCTCAGATATTGCTTCACTGCTAGCAGGCCTGTTCAGTACCCTGGTGAAGTTATCTGTCCCTTTTTACTGAATTTCCTTTCACCGCTTCGAATGTTAATTTTATGTTTAGACATTGCTTCACTGCCAGCAGGCTTGTTCAGTACCCCGGTGAAGTTATCTATTTTTTTAATTTTTAGACGAGGGAAATCATTTAAATGAATTTCCTTTCATCGTCTGTAGGACTAGATGGGGGCAATCAATTATGAATTTCCTTTCACCATCTGTCTTATAGTTAGCTCATGCTTACAAAGCGGGGGAAATCAGTGATACTTAATATATCAGGGTTGGTGATCTGTGTAAAATTTTATAATAAAGATTTGTCAACTTGTTTTAATTATTCTAGGCCAATTTTTTTCAACCTTCAAAACTTCTTTAGTCTGTAGAGAAAAAGGGAAAATTTTTTCAAGGGATCTTCTTTTGAGCAAGCTTAAAAGTTCAGACAAACCGTTGAACAACTTAAGATATACATAATTAATCTCAAACTTAACCATTTTTAGTCCGAGAGAAAAACATGAAAAATGACCTATCTGAATTCAATCATTTGATAATTTTCAAAGTCAATACGAAATCTCTTCAACTTTGACACAAATTTTTAAAAGATAAAACTGAGGGTATTAAAGGAAACTTTTCAACAATGTAAAACTAGAATACCTCAGATATAATTTCAAAAATAACTCTGTGGATTTTTTTTTTTTTGACAAAATATTTTTTTTTAACAATTTGAGAAAGAAACCGGTATGTACAAATTCATTTTATTTAATTAATTAATTAATTAATTTATTTTTTAATTATTTATTTATTTTTATTCCATGTAATGCTTTAAGAATCGTGCATTAACAGGGGCATTTAGGATCTTACCATCTAAATTTTCCAGTAGAAAAGAGTTTTTGCCTTCAGAAGATGATATTTTAAAAGGTCCATACCAGATGTGATCAAATTTACCGTTTTTACCCGAATCTTCCTTTCGAGCATCCCACCTTAGGACTAGATCTCCTGGAAGAAAGTTTCTATTCTTGGCCTTGCGATCAAATAGCAGCTTCATATTATCCTGGTACTTTTGTAGCTTTTCATCTATCACATCCCTGTGTTGCTGGACTTCAATTAATTGGTTTATTCTTCTGGTGAGAGGATTTGGCTCTTCCTTCTCATCCTGCCACAACTTCATTATAGGAAGTGCTAAGTTTATGGGTGATACTACATCTGTGCCATAAACCATTTTAAATGGTGAGGTACCAATAGATTTCTTCGTTCCTATTCGATTTGCCCATAAATCATACTTTAAATGTAAGTGCCAAGATCTTTTATTTTCATTTAAGACTTTCTTAATTATGCTGATCAAACTCTTATTAGAAGATTCAGCTAGACCGTTTCCTTGTGGATAATATGCTGTGGAATGTCCTAGTACAATGTTATATTTTTGGCAAAAACTAATCATTGCCATTGACTTGAAAGCATGAGCATTATCTGTTACTATCTTTCTAGGACATCCAAATCTTGCTAATATATTCTCTTCCAAAAACTCTATAACCACTGAATCAGTGGCCTTCCTGGTGGGTATTGCCTCCACCCACTTGGTAAAATAATCTGTGGCAGTGAGAATCCACCTATGTTGAGTGCTTGAATGTGGATTTATCTCACCTATGAAATCAAGCCCCCATTGCTGGAAAGGGGCTTCTGTTTTGACTGGTACTAATGGCATAGCTGGTCACTTCTGTTTTCCAGTGAAAAATTGACAAGGGTTACAAGCCCTTACCTTAGCATTTACATCAGGGAACAACTTGGGCCAATAATAACCAACCCTTAATATTTTATATGCTGTTTCTCTCCAAGCATGATGCCCTCCACAGACCCCTTCATGAAACTGACTGATGACTTCCTCTGTCTCTGATTCAACCAGGCAAACTTTCCAGTATAATTTTTTCTCAGAAATGCAATATTTAACTGCATGCAGTTTCAATGTTCTAGCTTTGGAAGATGACAACTCATCTGGACATTTCAAAGTTAAAAGATATATTAATATATCTTTATACCAATCAGACGAAATGAATTTGTCCTTGATCTTGTTTTCAATTATTTGATCATCGATTTCATTCATATCTATCCATCCTTCTTCCTCTTGAGAACCATTTATCCCAAGAGCTCGAAAATTAGATTCAGCTAGAAGTCTAGCTAAACCCTGTCCTTTTACTAATTTAGTTGGTTTAACCTCCAAGTCAAATTCCTGAATTTTTGCAAGCCATCTACCTCTTTTACCATCACTGTCGGCTTGAAATAAGATATCTTTTACATCGCTGGTAGGTATATATGCAATGATTTTGGAATGTAATACATATGTTCTAAACACCTTCAATTCTTTAACCATTGCGTAAGCTTTCTTTTCCATTATGTTTTATTTAAGCTCAACGTCTCGGAGGATTTTACTGAAAAAGGCGATGGGCTGCTCAAAACCCTCCTCATTCTTCTGTAGGAGAACGACAGCTAGAGTATGTTCAGAAGCAAAAGAAAAAATGAGGAAATCCTTAAGGTAATCTGGACTTGCTAATACTGGTGCTTCACTTATGACTTTTTTAATGTTGGCAAAGGATGCCTTTGCTTCTGTTGCCCACTTAACTTTGCTGTTCTTCCTGAGCATATCTGTAATCAATTTAACAATCTTAGCAAAGTTAGGAACATATCTCCTCAAAAAATTTATTTTTCCTAAAAAAGATTGAATTTCTTTAACATTTCTAGGAATAGCTAATGTTTCTATGGCCTCTACTCTCTTAGGATCGATTTTGATACCATCTCGGGATACAATATGACCTAACAACTTGCCTTCCTGCATGGAGAAATGAGATTTTTTAGGATTTAATGAAAGACCATACCTACGACATTTTTCAAAAGTTTGTTTTAAATGAATGATATGTTCTTCATCTGATTTCGAAAAAACAGTGAGGTCATCCAGATATATAACTACAAACTTATCTCATTCGTCGACAAAGGCAATATCCATTGCTTGTTGAAAAGTGGCTCCTGCATTCATTAGTCCGAATGGCATTTTATCATACATAAAAGTACCCCAAGGAGTGGTGAATGCAGTTTTTTCCTTATCAGGCTCGCTAACAGCAATTTGATTATATCCTAAAAATCCATCAATCATGGACATCCTAGTAGCCCCTACTACTTTTTCCAGGACGTGATCCATTTTTGGTAGAGGATAGTTGTCTTTAAGAGAAGATTTATTTAAATTTCTAAAGTCAACGCATAATCTGATTTCCCCATTTTTCTTTCTCACTGGTACAAGATTGGCAACCCAGTCAGAATATCTTAAGGGAACAATAATCTTAGCGTCTAAAAGTTTTTTAACCTCTTTCTCAATGACGGGTAATAAGATCAGGTTAAACTGTCTGAGTTTTTACTTGAAAGGTTTGACACCTGGTTTAAGTGGTATTTTTTGTTCTATCACCGAGGTGTCATAAGTTTTCAAATCTTTGTATGACCATGCAAACACATCTTTATACTTTTTCAACAACTCTATATATTTGTTTTTATTTTCTTCTGATAAAAATTTAGATAACTTAACCATTTTGGGATTATTTACAGTTCCTATGTTACAATCTTCAACCTCTTCTGGTTGAGGTTGCAGAGTAGTTTTAGAGGGAAAGTCATCTTTATTAAAGAGTCTTTCCAAAGGTATCAGACCTTTGGGGATTTGATTATTTTTTAAAACAAACATTCGGTGATCAACTATTCTATCATGAAATTCCTTTACATCTTCCCCTTCCTGCATGATCCAACTTGTATCATTTTGATTCTCCTGATCATTATATGTTTCTGAAAACTCATCTAAAGATTCAGGAAATTTTCTAAGTTTCTCATCGTCTTCGAACACTTGCCAATGTTGTACATTATCAAGTATAGAAGGACGATGTCTCATTTGAATATGGTATTTTAAATTAAAAATAGTTGGGGGGTCAAACGTTGATGCAGCTTTAGCCAAAGCATCGACATGTTGGTTTTCAGATCTAGGGACAAAATGAAAATTTGCAGAAGTGAAGAAATTCTCAATTAAATCCCATACGCAATTTCTATAAGACCTTAATCTAGGATGTTTAGCTTGATATTGTCGATTTACTTGTTTTATGATTAATTCAACATCACCGAAGACTTCAATATTTTTAATTTTCATTTTTCTTGCAGCTTCCAAACCAAGTACTAAAGCCTCATATTCACATACATTATTTGTACAGTCTATATACCACTGGAGCCTATAAGAAAAAGGAATTACAAATTGATCATCAGGAGAAATAAGGAGTACTCCATCCCCAGCTCCATGATAGGAGGAAGCGCCATCGAAAAACATTTTCCATGTACCAATATTATATACATTTTCTTTTATTTCATTTTTTTGAATTATTTCTTCTGTATCTTTATCATCTACATCTATCTCAAAATCATCATCTAATGATAATATACAGTTCCCTAAATCTTGATCTGCAATATACACTGGGTGATTTTTGAGATTTTTTGGGTCACTCACAGTGAATGCCATCCGAGTTTCCTTGTATAGACGAGTGAATTGTCCTCCGAAAACAGGGATCGTAGCGTATGTCATATCTAACTGGATGGATCCTCCAAGATTAGCACCCCATGATCTAGATAGTAGCATTCCATATTTTGGGGTAATATCTGCAACTACCACATCCATAAGGACACTTTTAGAGGGTATCTGGGCCAAGTTAACTACTAGGTCTTTAATCATCCTTATGCATTTAACTCTCCTAGAATCAAAAGAATACAAATCACCATAGGGTCTTGTGACTTCGAGACCAAGTTTATCCATTATTTCTTTAGGCATGACATTATGTGAAGCTCCAAAATCCAACATACAATTGTGTAAAAGGTGGTCAAAAATAGTAAGCGTGATATAAAAAGGAGCCACTGTATATTTTGCCCCTTCTACATGCGGACCAAAAACTATGATAGGTTTATCATCTTCTAAGTTAATTGTGTCGGCCTGACTTTCCTTTTCAGAAAAATTAATCATTTTAGCTATTTGTTTTCGGTATACTGGGTTTTTAGCTAATTCGACAAGGGGGATAGGAATTTTGATCTTGCTTATTTCGTTTTCTAAGTTAAAGTTGCCTAAGGCCTTGTCACTTTCAGTGTGTGGGGCTTCCATAACCTTTTTCTCAGTTTTACGTTGTGATGTAACCTTATTTTCTTTTATCGGAGTTTGATTATTTACAGGGGTAATTCCTACTGGATCTAACTGTACAGGGTTATCTGTTGTATTTCTTTTTGCAGACTGTTTATCTGCAACTTTTGGGTTCTCCTCATTAGTATCATTTCTAAGAAAAACCTTTTTCGTTTGAACATTAGGAAGATTTTTATTTCTCGGTCTCAGATTATATCTTCCCTGCAAATCAGCAATAATATCATCTGCAACACTTTGATATGTATGATCATCAGAGGCATTATTGCTAACTTTATCTTCTGATTTGCTTTCCTTAATCAAAGATGCTTCATAATCTTGTCTAGATAAATAAGGATACTTATTATCATCACCAAGATTACTAATATCTTCATCCAATCCTTCAAACTCACCAAAATCTTCTTCTCCAATATAATCTTCACTCTTAAAAGGTGCTTGAATTTTTTGATCTTCATTTTTTATCGTTTTATGTGGTCCTTGAGGTTCATGATTTTTTCGGAAATCTTTTCTGGGAAAATTATCTCTTCTAGGTTTGTCTAACTCCATTTTTGAAATTTTGTTTGAGAGTTGTTGGATGACCCTAGCCATTTCATCTATTTTATCTCCAGCAGATTTTCTTGACCCTTAGGGTCCACCTTGTTCTTTAAATTTTTTATTTTCTTTATTTACATTTTCAGTCTTTTCTTTCAGCTTCCTAGATGCCATCATATTAGATTCAATTTCAACTGCATCATCTTGCACTTTAGAGAGATCTAATGATCTTCTTTCCCTCAATAGCAAAGCAAAGTCAGGATCGAAAGCACCCGCATAAATTACTTTGGCTGAAGGTTGTGAAAGTTTAACTTTGGCTGGAATTTTATTGTATAATTTATTAAATCTTTGTGTGAATTCCAACACCGACTCAGAGTTTTTATTTTTAAGAGCTCCGAATTCCGTTAGATAGTAAAGGTGATCTTTTCTCTCACCCCATTGTCTGATGAATGCACTCTCTAGCTCTTCATAAGATCTTAATGATCCGACTGGTAGGGATCGAAACCAGGTTCTTACCTTTCCCTCAAAAGTTTGAACAAGTAATCTGAAATAAACATCTTCATGTTCTATTCCAAGTATATCTGCAAATTGATCGAAAAAATTGATATGTTCTTGTGCAGTCAGATCACCCTCCCCTGTAAATTTAAGGAGGCTCTTCATATAGTTTTCAGGGAGATCATGAAGAGGGGCAGGAAGGACTACGAGAGCATACCTAGCAGCTACCTTGGAAAAAATCCCAGGAACTGGTACTTGACCACCTCCTCCACCTACAACACCTCCTTGTCCCGCCATGGTTAGGTTTGGGACTGAAGTTGGGACAGTATGTGGAGAAGATTCTTGGAAGACCGGAGACGAAACTTCGGGAAAAGAAAAAGTGTCAAAAGAAGGGGGAAGTGAAAGTGATCGTTCAAAAGTTTCTGATGAATTTGAATGTGTAAAATTAGGCCGATCTGTAGTATAAGTTGATAAAAGGATTTGTTTTATTGATTTTCTTGATTTTAAGGTTTTTTCCGGATTAGAGACTGGCGAGGTCTGTTTGCTATCCGGGTTTTTTCTAGTGTTTTTACGGATACTAGCCAGTTTATTAAATGTGGAGTCGCCAAGTGAAAGATAATTTAGCCTTAGAAAGTTTTTTGTTCTTGTTCACTATCAACAACAAAAAGTGTCAATGTCGTTCTTCCCAGGGAAATAATTCGTTTCTTCGTTCCCCGGCAACGGCGCCAAAAAGATGTTGTTCCTAAATTTATGTTTTAAGGCTATAAAACATACCATCAAGGCATCCGAATAAAGATTTTTATGATGTGAATTTTAAATTAAAGAAACAAAGAAAGACTAGACCAGATTCAGTTTCTCAACTGTCTCTGTCTTGCTTCCCGTTGCTCTTGGATGCTAATGTCACGTTCGATAGCAGCCCACGATCTTTCTAACTCAGCCCTATTGGTTGCTGTTTGTAGAATAGTGTTAAATAAGTTTAGGGCAATGCTGGTTTGATCTTGAAGACCAGGTTCTACGTTTGGTTGTCTACCACTAGGGACTGTCATGGGTGATAGGGTTTTTAAAGGTTTTGTAAAAGGGTTTTTATCAATTGGT
>ML780865.1:1689880-1701712 GCA_009831015.1 Picea engelmannii | reverse complement strand
GAAATGGATAATTTCTGTGATTTTCCAGTTTCTTCTTTTTGTAAAGAAGTTATTATCTTTTGGAAATAATTCCTTGCTGCTTTAGCTTCTCTTTCTTTTTGCACTACCTTTTCCATAGACCTCTTAGATTCTTGAAAATAATTCTGGATGATCTTTAGATTACAAGATATCTTCTGTTTTTCTTCCTCAATATTTGCATATATCTCTGATTCTTTAGTCTTGAAATGTTCCATTTCAATCACTTGATTAGTAATTGAAATGATTTTATCTTGCAGAGATTTATTTTCATTTCCCAGCTTTTGCACTTGTTCTTGAGTAACCTGTATCATGTTTTTTGCCTCATCCAAATTTTCATTTAACTTTTGGATTTCTTGGATGTCTTTGAGTCTAGCCTATTCTAGACCTTTTTGTATTCCCCAGCCAATAATTTTTTCATTCTCCTTTAATCTGTCCTGCAGCTGCATTATTTCCCGATCCTTTTGCTCTATCATAGTGGTTAGATTTCCTACAGAGTACATGTTGGCTGATGCTATAACACCCATGGTTCCTGCTAACTCTGTAGCAAATTCTCCTTCATTTAGCTTCTTTCCATCAATGATAATTTTATGTTTTTTGATCATTCTTTCTCCTACAGGATGTAATTCCTGTTTCAAGACAACTCTTCATTTTTTACTGAAAAAATAATCAGATGAAGGAATTTCGTCTCTGGTGATTGGCTCTAAATCATTTACATATAGAACTCCTTCATGAGGGATTCCAAAAGTTGACTGAAGTGGAGTCAATGCTGTAATAGGACTACCAAGTTCCTGTGAAGTTGTTCCCCCAACATTTTCTGGAATATCATCAAGGTCTATTGGGCTTGTTTCTATTCCTTTTCCCTTTTCTGTCCGTGTTTCTTTGGTCTGAGAATCCTTTGTATTCTGAGTAGGTATTTCAGACTCTTTCGATTTATCTTTGTCACTTGGATTATACTGAATAATGGTTTCAAACCCCGGTGGAATTGTTTCTTACTCTTGTGCTGAGGTTGACATTTCGCCTTGTAAAATCTTTGGCAGACATTGTATTCTATTTTTTTGAAAAGATGCAAACCCCACCTGTGCATCAGGTGACAAGGTTTTCACTCTGCTCTGAACTTCCTCATAAGATTTAACATTTCTAAAAACATCATCATAAACTGAGACTTCATGTTCATATTCTTTCAAACCACATTGTGTGAAATGCCGACTGATTATTTGGTATGGGTCATGTTTCCTGTGCTCTATATCTAATAATTTCACTTCATCCATTGATTCGGCTTCTGCTTTAGTATGGCCTATGTTTAATAAAACAAATTTTCCTAGATAAACAGGAAATGATGGCCATGCCTTTTTCTGTTGAGATTTTAATTCTAGCCCAATACCACCATTCGCTAACTGATAAGCCACTTCTCTGCATATCAACCTGTCTGGTAAAATTTTTCGGAGTGCATGAGGCGGAATGGAACATCCATAAACCCTCACATAGGAAACATTTCCTCGATGAACCAGTCACCGACTATTTTGAGGTTTTCTATGATGGTATTAGAAATACGAGGGGGTTCGCATCCCATGAATAATTTGTGCAGAGGGATAATTACATAATGAAAAACTTCATAAAAAGCATTTTTTGCATTTTCCTCCCAGAGAGATGAATGGTATTTATGAACAGGCTCTGGACAAGAAACATTCCAATTCCAATTCATAAGTGGGAAAGGAGTCATAAAGAAAATGGCATCCATTATATAGGCTGACATATAAAAAGACATTGGATGTCCTTTTGACCTAGCTACTTTGTAATTCATAACCTCTAATGTAAGGTTATCTGATAGAATTTTTTGCCAATTGAAACTGCGTCCCTCTGAAACTTCCTCTAAGAAAGGTGTCCAGTCTGCATTAAAATGGAAAGGATCCTTTCTCCCAAAAAGTCTACATAGCATCATTGCTACATACACCATATATTCATTTAAGGAAGTTGTGGCATAAATTCCATGTAAATCATCCCTAAACTTGTTTTCATCTCTGGCCCATCCTCTTATCATGTCAGGGTATGTTTGGCCACCTTCAATGCACTCTTTTCTTTGAAATGCAGCTACAAACTCAGTATTATAAGTGTGTTTATAATTGGGCAAGAACTTATACATTACTTGGATATGTTCAGGTCTGAATGAGCCGATGACAGCTCCTTGTTCGTTCAGAATACTTTTGGTCGGAACGTCTACTTTATCCAGTGCCCAGGTGATCACATCGGTATATGAAACAAGTCTCGGGCGCGCAACAACCTTATGAAGCTCAGTCTCAGAGATATCTCAGAGATGATTATCTGAATCGGTGGCCGCATACTTCAGTTCATCTTCTAGTATTTCGGCAATTCCATTCCATGACTTGACAGAGTGTACCCCAGATGTAGTAGTGTCTGAAATAATATCACCTTCTGGTTGCTCTTCATTTTTCTTCGAAGCCTTTTTGGGTGCCATAGCTCTGTGTTCACTTGAAAACCTGTAACAGAGCAGAATTTATCTTCGAAATTGATAATGTAAATGTTTCAAAAATTATTTCGAATATATCATAAAAGCATTGAGATTTGTACCTCTGTTATGAATTTAAGGCTCTTAATGTAAAATATATGCCCGAAGATATACATTTAATGTTTGTACTTGAGCTTTCCCAGTATTTTTGAATATAATAGAAACTTACCAATCTGGACAATCGTCGTACTAAAGATCATTTATCAAAAGTTTAGACCTTAAACCTTGTTTCTAAGAATGATTAATTAGCGTTAATCTGGTATTTAAATTTGAAAACATTCTTATCGGAGTTTCCGAACTTTTGATGTCAAGGAAATAAGTCATCAAAGAATCCTGATTGCTGAGATCGTGATGTATTATTTAAGTTAAAACGTTTTTTATTGTCTTAATTAATCCAGATTAAACCTTTTCAAGAATTCATTAATCAGGAAATCGGGAATCGGGAAATCGGGAAATCCAATGACATGAAAACTGCTGCTCACAAAACCGTGAATCCCGATATCCTGATATGATTATTTACTCTTAATCATGCTTAACAGTAATTACATTAATTTCACACTTCACTTAAGGATTAACTGTATCGCGAAATCGGAAAATACGATGACAAGTTTCTTTGTTCTCACAAAATCGCGAATCCCGATTTTGCGATGAGATTAACTTAAAGTGTAAACCCTTTTAAATTATGATTTAAGTAAATGATGTTTTAATTAAGGATTAATGTATCGGGAAATCAGGAATCAGGATTTTGCTATTCAATTTGCGTTGAACATTTGTTCATTCAAAACTCCAAATCCCGATATTCTGATTTAAATTAAAATTTCTATAATTTTTAACATTACTGTTCATTTAAAAGGTTGTTGGAAAAAGTGTTAGAAACTTATGTTCGTTTAGATTTTTTCCATTTTTTGTCCAAAAATAAATAATTAAAAGCATCGTGAATTTATCAGTGATGAAATTCTTGTTTTAGGAAATTTGGAAAATACAAAGACTTCAAAAATACAAATTTTCCATCATCAAGATCAAAAATTCAAGGTCTGTTTCAACACCTGGCATCAGGCCAACTCATATCCCTTGTTTGCCAAAACTCTGCTGAACAACTCTTTGAAAATCCTCTTGTTTCAAGGCCCACACGCCCTAACCCATTACTGGATGCGTGTACACACTGGCTGACTCACAACAACCCGCATGTACCTAACAAAGCACGAAAAAAGGAAAGTTGCCGACGGAACAAAAAGCTATGGGTCAGTTAACTGAAACTCCCGGCCATGCATGGACGAGGGTTCGTCCAAAACCCTAGCTCCTTCTAACCTATAAAATAAGGGGTAGTGGTACCATTTGGATAAGGAAAAAATATAGCGAAGAAACTCTGCCCATTTACGTAATCCATTGTATCAACCCTTTAGCCTTTCCTCATGCCAAAGGAGATTTAACGCAAAGCAGTTGAAGGACAGAAGAAGAGGAGCCCATGATCATGTTCAAGGAGCGGTGGTCGGTCTCAAATTTTGTAAGTTGATTCACTTTCAGTAATAAAAAGAATACTTTTCCCATCCCAATTCATGAATTGTCTATGGTTTGACTAATTTATGCTTGATTTCTGACCCTTGAGTATAGAAGTAGCATGCATGCATAGTTGTTGTTTGTCTTGAGTGCAGGTCATCTGTGGAAGGAGCAACGCAAGCAAGTAATCAAAGCGCAACGAAGTATCTACATCGAATGCCGGTAATAAGGCAGGTGGTCCTTTTCCATGCATTTACTGAGAAAAAGGGATTTAAATCTTGGGATGTAGGTAAAAAAGTAGTTTCTATTCGGTCAAATCTGCATGCAAGTCTGACCCTAGTTTGCTAGTCCATAGGGTGTTTTTCCCAACAACACTGTCATGATCTAAGACTTGTCGAAACTTCAATGCGTCCATGAGATCTTCCACATGCTCTCTTTCTCAGAATATATCTTCAATAATTCTCAATATATCCACACCAAAATGTTCTCACAAGAAGCTCTCCATCAATACTCCAAAATATATTCTCACAAGAAGCTCTCCATTGATCCATAAAAAGGATGATCTACAAGAGACCATTGCTATCTCATTTATAATTTCATCCTCTAGGTCACTTAACCCATTTTTAGGTCACTTAACCTATTTTCCTTATTTTAGGGTTAACCACTTTCCATAAATAGAAAGTTTTCCAATACTTTATCATTTAAATATTCCATCTTGATTTTGTCACCTTACTTTATCATTTAAATAATCTTTCTTGATTTTGTCACTTCTCTTTATTATTTAAATAATCCACCTTGACTTTGTCACTTTACTTTATCATTTAAATAGTGATTTCTTCTTTTATGTCACTTTGACTTATTTGACCTTGGGGGATTCAAGCCTTCATATGGGGGTCCTCCAACTTCGTAAGGCCATAACTCTCAAAATGTGAGGAGTTATGTGACATTACACATACCACCGGAAATGACATGACAAGTACTATCCATCTAGGATAGTTTCACCAAAAAATTCATTGATCTTCATCTCATTATTCCACATACAAGCATGGGTCCTCCAAGGATGACTCAATCTGTAAAGCATCATCCCGTGAGACATTTCACCATAATGGGACCGCTTTGGAGTTCATCCATTTGTGCACCTTATCAACCATGATAATACTATAATGATTCATCTTTGCATCAATCCACCATTGCATCATATACATCAACTATGCATCATGTATCAATGACAACTCATTGATCCATCTTCATCATATCAATGACAACTCATTGATCCATATTCATCTATGCATTCTTATAAATGGTAATACATATTACATTACATCAACCATCAATCAATCAATAACTTGACATCAATCAATCAAACCATTGGCATCAATGACAACATGATCCAACAATCTCCCCCTTTGGCATTGATGACAATAACAACATTTATGTCAACACCAATTACCAATTATTGATGTCCACATGTAGATAAGGCATTCTCTACATCAATAGTCAATGTGACTATCTCTCCCTATCAATAAACATCAATCACATCAATGTGATTAACTCTCCCACTTTGACATCAATGGCAAAGGGCCATTCTCCTCTTGGGGCTGCTCCCCCTGTCTGAGTGCCTTTGATCTTCCTCTAAATAATATCTCCCCTTTTGAACAAGGGATATCACTATGATGTAATGCTAAATATACATCGAACATACTCCCCCTATGACCATTTCTCCCCTTGAAATTATGCCTCTGTGCTCTTTCTTCAAATATAGGGCTCTTTTCTTGGTATGCATCTGATAAATATCTACTCCTAGAATAATGGGAAGAAGAATGACTCCCCTATCTGTTAGAATATAATGGATGTGCTCTTTTTTCCATTGAAAATACTATTTTCACCAAACCATAGGCCGAATCCACCCTCCGAGCACCTTAACCTTGACAGAGAATCATTCTGGAAGAAAACCCTAGGCTAGATATCCAAACAAAGGGTAGCATACCTTTCCCCAAGGATAGAACATCAACAAGAGCTGATTAGATAGTCAAAATCCTAACCAAGAGATAGTCTAATCCAAATTTGATCTGCTAGCTGCAACAACTGCAATGGAAACTCTCCTCAAAACTGCACACAAGAATGGGCACTGCAGTGCACACAAGTTGTTGCTCTACAATTCTGAGACTGCATGCCAGAATGAGAACTGGCCTCCTGTATTTATACTAATTTTGGCTAACCACCTAGGACAAATTCTCATTCTGGGTATCTGTCTGTTCAACATATATTAATTCTTCTGGCCAACTTCTTCTCTTGGAGGCTAATAACCTAATACAAGTTATCTTCTTGAGTCAACATGTCTTCTAGGGTTATTAGCCAACTCATTAGGGTTTCTTCTTGATTCCTGGAATATTCTATTCTAGTCAGGTCTACATGTGGAGGTAAATACCTCCTGCAACTACCATAATATCAACACTCCCTCCTAGCTAGGGAGGTATTACAGGTAATGGTCTTGAGCACAAAACATACCATTCACCCGGTAGCATCAAAATAGTTGTATAGACTATCTCATGACTAAATCATGAGCACCACCATCACCATCGATATTAGCTGCATCATCTCTCAAAACCATACTCCATCTGAGTAATCAAACATGATGCTGGAAAAGTCACTCACACCACAAAGTGATACAAGAGCCATTCTTCTAATCTGGACATATGTTCTAGAAGAGTAAATGTTCTGAACCATTTTCCATCTGGGAAATCTCTGTCCTTTGATTATCCATCTAACTAATAATAATTTCCAATACCACTGATAGTCTTAAAGGCAATTAGAACAAAATAGAACACAACTATGTCTATCCATAGTAGTACATAACTACAATCCAGTGGTACACTACCACACCAAGTAACACACAAGTACTTGATCAGTAACATATATTCACAAATAGTGGAAAACATCCACCATAGTAGTACACATCTACTATCATACAGTCTTCATAACAATCATCTGATATCAACCTACACAGAAACAATGTTATGATATAAACTGAATCATCTGGGCCAATATTTCACTCACATATGTGAGGTCTGAAAGAATATTTTCCCTCAAAAAGTAAAGCATTAATGATGAGTTGTCTGGACTATTATTCTCAAGCAAGGAAGATTAACTGTCTTGATTTCTGAGCCTGGACCATTCCCCACCCTGGGCCATTCCTTCGACACTAAACAAAGTGTAACCTGGAGAGAATGAATCTTCCCTAAGGAATTCCAGTCCTTAATTTCTAAGCCTAGACCATTCCCCACCTTGGGCCATTCCTCCGGCACTAATCAAAGTGCAACCTGGAGAGAATGAATACACCTTAAGGAATGCATTTCTAGACCATTTCCCCTATTAACCACAAGAGTAAAAGACTATCCTATACCAACCTCCAAAACAAACCATTCCTCATGTTAACCACAATGAGAAATCACTGTCCGGTGAGGCAGGCCAGTCTTCTTGATTAACCCTCAAGAAGAGAGACTTCCCTAGACCACTCCCCATGTTAACCACAATGGGAAGTCGTTGTCTATGGTACATCAACAATCTGGACCATTTCCCATGTTAACCACAATGGGAAATCATTGTCCGTCAAAATCTCAATCCAGTTTCCGAACTGGAAAGAATCTGCCTATCTTGGACCATTTTTCGAACTGATAAAATGTCTGTCAAATAATACATCAGTGCTCCCTCCCAACTTGAGAGTCTTCCTTTTTTAATACGGAATTCATCTCCATGAGCTCTAGCTTGAGTATGCAAACTCTTTCATCTTGGATAAAGGCTTTACCAAAAATGTCTGCTTATCTGCTCATCTGTGGAGATATATATTTGAGAACCACTTTATTCTTTCTGGAATTCATCACGGATAATGTAATTCTTGACCTCAAATGTACTTTGTTCTGGAACACTGTTTTTCTCTGAAGGCTTCAAGTAGCTTTGATCAATATAGTATATCATTGTTGGAAAAATGTAACATATCCATGTGGCGCTGCTTCTGTCATCATGAGATCTGATCTACTGAGTAATTATTTTGATACAATATATCTATTATAGAAAATCTTCACCACGCTTCTACTATGCACTGGAGGTTCTCCACCAAGTTATCTTTTTCCATTTGCATACAAGGGTCTTTTTCTGGTATGCCTCAAATTCTTGATGTTGTTCTTCATACACTCTTTGTTCAATTGGTCTGGAGAATAATCTTTGCATTTATCTGATGTAGAATTCCAACTCATGGATGTTGCAGACGATATAATGACTCATGTAGAGATATGTCTAGTTTACTGGAACAAGTAATCATCATAGTCTTCTCCCTCCATCTGGGATAACCTCTAGTTTTAGATCTCACAATGATTTCATTCATAATTCTTCCACACACTGTTCTTCATCACGACTTTTAGTTCCTCTGCTTGATTGCTTTTAGTGAGTTCATATCAGGTTGGTAATCTTGTGATTCTCGATACAATGACTGGTTGTTTTGGATTCTCTTTCTTTCTTGGAATCTTCATGTGCTTCTTCATGTTTTTCTTTATCTCTTGGGTCCATGGAGTTTCTTATAGATTCCATGCCCTAAAGATTCCACTTTTTCCTTTCATCATAGGATCATGGATGTGAATGGAAAACCAGGGATACTTTAAGGCTTCTCTTCAAAGAAGACTTCTTCTAAGGTCGAACTGAACATGTAATGCTTTTCATGTTTGCTACCATGGATATATAATTCATCATCTTCAATGGATCGTAGGATTAACTCCCTCCTAATCCTTTATTCATGTATGAGTACATGCTCTTCTTTATAGTGATATATAATCAGCTCCCTCCATCTAGGAGAGTCCATGTTTTCGTTTACATCCTTATTGTCTTCTGCAAAGCATCATAAGGATTTCTCCATTTTTCTCTTGATTGCTGACTTCTTTCTTCTAGGTTTCTTCAAGATTGATGATGATTTCGACTTATCTTGTAATAGATTGCACAAGTTTTTTTTGATATATTTCATCTTTTATTTTATACTGATAGCAATCCTTGTCTTGTTGTTATTCCATATATATAGTTCTTCTTGTAACATATTATCTTTTAAGAGATAGATATACAAGATATGTACAAAGACTTATACAAACAAGATATGTACAAGAACTAAGAAGAGTATGGTTACCTTCAGAAGAAGAAGTCTCTTTCATCCTGCTTAGTCTTCTTTGTGGGTTCCTTTTCTTCGGCAACTGATGCTTCATGTTTCTCCTTCCTTTTCTTTAGCTCGGTACAATGATTCTTGTAGTGAACATACTTTCGACAGTTGAAGCATTGTATTTCTGAAATGTCTTTCTCTTTATTTGGCTTCCTCCTTGAACCAAACTTCCTTTTGTTCCTGAATTTCTTGAATATGGTTGTGAAGGCTTGATCATCATACTTCTTTTGGGGTTTCTATTTTTCACTGATCCTGGATTCTTCTCGAGCACAACAAGTCCAAAGTTCTTCAAATGTAGGATACTCCTTCCTTGTGTTCATGCTTGTGGCAAATGCATCCCATGTCTTGGGAAGACCATTGAGTACTATGTTTACCAATTCCTTCTATGAAATGATCTCTTCAATAGCTTGTAGTTGATCTCTTAATTGAGAGATTCACACAAATTATGATGTTATGTTGTCATTATCATTCATCTTCATGTCATAGAGTTCATTCTTCAGACTCATTACTTGTCCAATGTTTCTGACTAAGAAGAGGTTTGTTAGGGCATCGTACATCTTCTTTGATGAGTCAAGATGGGAGATGTAGGGTATCAAGTGGTATTTTATAGATTCCACTATCATACTCATGGCATTGATGTCACCATCTTTGAACTTCTCCATAGCTGCAACGTTCTGCAATTCTTTCTCTTTCCCTTCTTCAAACTCTGGTTTCATGATCTTTCCTTTCACGATATCCAACACTTTATTCTTGGCAAGGATGAGATCAATCCTTGTCTTCCACGCTATGAATTTAGAAGCTCCATCTAAGTTGTTCTTTGACTTTATAGAGTAAGTCATGGCTACTTTGACTTGGTCAACCCTAGATTTGACCAAAAGCTCAAACTTCACGTCTTGTCTTTCTGAGAGTACCAGGAGATGTGCTAGGCTAGGTCACACCGATCTATCTGGAGATTAGGTCAATCCCTTCATTTAAGGTGCCTCAACAAAAGGATTAGGGTTTCTGCAACTGCACCTGCTAGTAACCCTAGCGCCAGTGCTATGGTGACTGCTCCTACTATAAACCTTAGCGACAGTTATTCAACGAGATTAATATCCTTACAAATACGTTTCCTTCCAGTGGTTAGACTGAATGAAGGAGGTGTGGGCCCATAACCTATTAGAATATAATGGATGTGCTCATTTTACCATTGAAAATGATATTGTCACCCAACCATAGGTCAAAGCCACCCTCCAAGCACCTTAACCTTGACAGAGAATCATTCCAGAAGCAAACCCTAGGCTAGATAGCCAAACAAAGGGTAGAGAACCTTTCCCCAAGGATAACACATCAACAAGAGATGATCAGATAGTCCAAACCCTAACCAAGAGATAGTTTAATCCAAACGTGATATGCTAGCTGCAACAACTGCAATGGCAACTCTTCTCAAACCTGCGCACAAGACTGGACATTGCAATGCACACAAGTTGCTACTCCACAATTCTGAGACTGCCTGCCAGAATGAGAACTGGACTCCTATATTTATACTAATTTTGGCTAACCGCCTGGGCCAAATTCTCATTCTGGGCATCTGTCTGTTCAACATATATTAATTCTTCTGGCTGAATTCTTCTCTTGGAGGATAATAGCCTAATACAAGTTATCTTCTTGAGACGACATGTCTTCTAGGGTTATTAGCCAACTCATTAGGGTTTCTTCTTGCTTCCCGAAATATTCTATTCTCTTCAGGTCTACACGTGGAGGTAAATACCTCCAACAACTACCATAATATCAACACTATCTTTTTTGCAAGATGATAAATGTGCTACCATATAACGATCCTTGGACCTGTTCATGCATCAAACTCATCCCATACCAAGCATCATGAAGCAAAATATATGTCAATAATGAAATAAAGAATCATGAGAAAAATATATACCAAGTACATCATGTACAAAATGTGTGCTCATCATGCACAATACCTATGTACATCAACCATGTACATCAACATCATGCAATGTGCCAAAAGATATCACCCATGGAATGTATCAATCATATGCCTCTATCAACATGTTAACATGTGCATCTACCAATATGCCAACCATGTGCATCCATTAATATGCCAACCATGTGCATCTATCAATATGCCAACCATGTGCATCTACCAACATGCCAAACAATGTATCATATCACTCATGATATGTCTCCATCATGAACCAAGTGCCACAATCATGTATCTCAAACAAATGCAAATTGTTGTGCTAATCAAGTAGTACCAATGGTGTAGTATCATCAAGCATATGCCATATATGAGTGTACCAAATATTGTACATTACTATGCACCAATACTACAAAATGATGAATCCCATATATGTATGCCAAATCCTCCATAAAACATGTGCCAATCAAACTACTAGTAGGTGCCTCTACCAATGTACTAGAAAAGTGCCAATCATGCATCAAATATAGATCAACAATGATGTACAACATGATCACCTCATCAACTCACCAACCACATGTCCCAATGTGTATCCCATCCATATGCTAAATGCATGCATCAAGCTTTCCAACAAGTAAGCTTCCAATACATCATCAAGATATATCACATAACCAAGGT
>ML780865.1:1640516-1679555 GCA_009831015.1 Picea engelmannii | reverse complement strand
AAATGAATAAAGTGGAAAATAATAATGTGAAACCCAAATGTATTTATGAAAATGGTATGATGAAGGTTTAATGGGGCGATGAAATGTAAGGAATAGTGAAGGGAAAGGTGGATGAAAATATGACATTTCTGAGTCCCAACAGGCTCCACACAACCTAAGGAAAATTCAGAGAAATCAAAGGGAGACAACAACAAAAAGGGGAAAATTTCCTCCCAGAGTGGCAAATATGGTTTTTGAGTGTTTTTATTTATTGATTGTTGAGAACAATTGATTTCTGAAGTTTTGGACAACACACTATTTTTTGTATATGTTGGATATTATATTTTTGGATATGGTTTCAAATATCATTGATATTAATTTTCAAATTATGAGAGTGATGATGGGACCCACAAGGAGGGACTTGTTTGATTGATTAACTAGTTGTGTTTATGCTTGTTAAAGAAACTAAAAGGAGTCACAAGGGGTCCCACCTACTATTTATTATTTATTAAAGACCCTTATTATTATTTTATTAATTTTCCCCCCTAAACTAAAAAGTTGGTTTAGTTTTAATTAACTTAAATAAAGAGCTAGTTTAACTACTTCAACTAATTCTATTTGCTTAAAGGCAAAAAGAGAAGGAGGAACAAAGGATCATAGAAGGAGAAATCATACTAAGGTTTGCTCTTGAGTTTTATTGAGATAATTCAGTTTTCATTCATTCTTTAATTCATTGAAAACCTAATTCTCTTTTATGATAGCAGGGTCCTATTGTAGAAAACAAGATTCAAGGTTGAATTACATAATTCAGACACTTGTTTCTCAGAGGTGTTGATCTATCTTTGATAGTCTTTGTAGATTTGTCTGTTTGTGAATTAATTTTCATGATTGATAAAGGATATTGTGTAGAGTTGAGTGGGCATCAATTTGTGGCAAGATGATCCATCTTTTAAAGTTCAGTTTTTTACTTTTTTTCAGAATTCCTTGTGTATGGTTTTCATCGAGAACATATAAGTTTGACTTTGGTCCAAATTTCCTCAAGGCGTTTTGTAAAGAGAATGATTCTTTTGATATATTGGAATGAAATAAGCGATTTCTTTATATCTCATCTGTGTTTATTATTGACTTGGTATTTTTACTTCTGTCTCTACATTTATTTCTTCATCTGTTATATTTAGAAAATTACATAAATATTGAATTTTTCAGCCATCGTTTATTTATAAGAAAATCAGTGTAAGCCCTTGTAACCAATACTTGTGGATTAGGAAACAATTTTTGATGGCTATAAACATAGGGTGATATTCCCGTCTATCTTTCTTTAGCCAAGAAAGATATGAAAATTCTTGAGTAATATCATTTCATATCTTTTCCTCAACAATATGGACTAGTAAGAAGCCGTCTCTTACACATCTCAGGGTATTTCATTGTGATTCCTATGTACATGTTCCAAAGGAAAATAGAAATAATCTAGATAAAAAGGTTGAAAAGTGCATCTTTATTGGCTATAAATATGGTCTAAAAGGTTATAAGATTTGGAACCCATAAACTAAGAAGGTAGTGTATATCCAAGATGTGGTATTTAGAGAAAAGAAAGATGTTATCAAACATGAAGTCCTACCAAAGGAGGAAGAACTAGAGAAAATAGAGTTTGAATTGAAGGATAATGAATCAAACTCTACATAAGAACAAGAATAAGAAGAGCCTCATACTCTAGTATTGAGGAGATAGGTCCAGGAAAGAAGGCAACTAGAAAGGTATACTCCACGCAATTTGCATTCAAAATTTGCTTTGTTTATTATTGATGATGATCCTAGAACTATTAGGGAGGCAATGGATTCAGAGGATGGAAAACTCTAGAAAAAGGCCATGGTTGAAGAAATGGTAGCCTTGGACAAGAATGAGGCTTGGGATATAGTGGAGTTGCTGATTAGAAGAAATTCCATTGGTATAAAATGGTGTTTAAGAAGTTAAATGTAGGAGGCAAAGTGGAGAAATATAAATCTCAGTTAGTAGAAAAAATTTATTTTTAGGTAGAGGGAATTGACTTGGGTGAATTTTTTTCTCCTGTTACCATGTTAACCTCTATTATATTTATTTTATTTGTTGTTGCTTCTTTTTATTTTGAAGTAGAAAATATGGAAGTGAAGACAACATTCCTACATGGGGATCTATAAGAAGAAATCTAAATGAATCAGCTAGAAGGCTTTGCAGGGAAGGGAAATAAAGAGTTGGTATGTATGCTGAAAAAGTCCTTGTACATGTTAAGGAATCACTGAGGATGTGGTATCAAAAATTTGATACTTATATGTTGGGACTTGGATTCACATGGAGAAAATCTGATCACTTTGTGTATTCCAAATTAGTTAGTGATCGTCTTATTTATTTGGTCTTGTATGTGGATGATTCGTTGCTAGTAGGAAATGACAAGGAGATTATCCAAGATGTGAAAACTCAGTTTTCCTCTAAATTTGAGATGAAGGATCTTGGTGCTGCAAATTCCATTTTGGGCATGGAAATTAAAAGAGATCGGGCAAACAAGAAACTCTGGTTAAATATGAGGAAATATGTTGAGACAATATTGCAGAGGTTTAATATGTAGGAATTTAGACCGGCCAGGGTTCCTATTCCTATAGGTGTAAAATTATCTGTAGATCAATTCCTAAGACACAAGAGGAATATGACATGTCCCATGTTCCATATGCTAGTGTGGTTGGAAGTTTTATGTATGCAATAGTCTGTACTAGACCAAACATTTCACATGTAGTGGGAGTTTTGAGAAACTATATGTCAAAACCAGGGAAGGAGCATTAGACAACAGTAAAGAGGGTTTTTAGGTATTTGCGCCACACTACTAGTTATGGATTGTGCTACCAAGAAAGACCATGATTGTACATAGTGTTGGACATACATGGGTGTTGAAGGAAAATCTCCCTACGGACAGGTAGATCTCCTCAAAGAGATAGACTCTTAACTCTAAGACAGAAAGTGCTTATCATGGTCACTGACTTCCTTTTAGATATAGGTGGACTAGTGTGTGATAAGGAAGGAGAAAATAAGTACCTTTTACCGGTGTTTGTCCCTGCATGCTCCGAATTGAGCTCCAATATTTCGCTCCTCGATAAGCCCTGTAGACAAACAAAGTATGACCACTTCCTACTCTATCAACATTAGTCCGAAATAGGTCTATCTACTAAAGAGACAAATTCATGTGAGATTGAACATGAATTAGAAAGAAACAGGCCAAGCAAATTATATTAATGAGGACAAAACATCACTTATAGCCGTAGATGGAATGCGACAGTTCTGCTAAGTCCTCCTTGTCTACCGCTTGCTCAAAAGATCCACGATCTGAATGACGATACCTTCACTGATTGCTCCCCATGAGATCAGAGGTCTCTTACTTCCAAAATATCTTTGTTCTAGCACCAGCTATAAGATCATAAGTTTGGTGTGATTCTCCCTTTTCAGTCGTCCCTTTCACCATGAGAAAGCTTGCTTATATAGCCTTGGAGAGCCTTTAACCACTTGAGATATCCTTGGGGAAGTTAAGGATTTTCCTCCTTCAGTTGAGGATCTTCCCTAAGATCATGGATGGACTAGGGATTCGAATCCAACTACCTTCCAAGAATGAAAGGATCCTTCCCCCATTCATCTCAACAACTTAACTACTGCTCAAAATAGGTAGCGCTCCCTCAAAAGGGCCATCAGAGCGCTGTAGCGCTCCCCAATAGGATTAAGGGAGGTGACAACACTCCTAAATACACCAACGCTCCCTAAAAGGGACAAAGGAGATTTATAGTGCTCCTAGACAGTGTAAGGGGGGCGCCATCACTCCCAGAAGAGGTATAGGGGAGCGCTCTCCTCCAAAAGCTTAGTTTTTTGAGTGTTTTCAGATGGCAAAAGGTTCATGAGCCCAGTTAACCTTTCCTCCTCTTCCAAATCAAGTGTTTGACATGTTCCAAGTGTCCTCCTGATGTTGTTTACAGGCACGACATAGGAATCATGGAAGTATGCTTTCCTGACACTTGCGACACTTGTGAGAAAAATGTGACACTTGTAATGATGACACTTGCGACACTATCAAAGTGAGTAATTTTGATGTGTAATAGATTTCCCCCCAAAGTATGAAGTTAGAAGATATGAACTGATAACTGAAATGCTTTGTATACTTTCAAGCAAGGGTATAGACGTAGAGAACCTGACAGAAGCTACACACAAACATCCAACAAATATTATGACATGTTTCAAACCCAAGGCAGGCATACCTATGCTTGGGTGATAAAGACTTGCAAGATATGGCCGCCATAAAATACACTGCGAATCCATAATTGTATTGATAAAAAGGTATAGCCACTGAAAATACACTGTGGATCTATACTCTTATGACATGAACTGATCATAGCCACGAATAATACATAGTGGATCTACGAGATGACAAGACATAGCCACGACCAATACAAAGTGGATCTATGTAACAATATATGTGTCATTGTTCAAAAGAAACTCCATTGCAACCTGGGAAAAGTACATATCAAAGTGATCACTCAACCCAGGGTATTCTTACCGATCTCGATGTAGTACAAATCTAACCATGTGAATAGATGTACCGATGTCGAACATGGCAAAAACCACTTGATTACCGGTCAATGATGTAAACCATTAACAAGTGCGAGGGAGATCACCATTAATGTCAATGATTCCCAAGCTACTCTAGTACATTTCAACGAATGTGAATGGATGAGCTGAAGTCGAACATCCGTGGAATCATCCGATCAGAGGTCAATGATGTAAACCCACTATCGGACGTTAGGAGGCCTGCCATTAAGGCATGCAGGTCCCAAAGTACTAACTAGTTTCTAAGTCTAATTCCCGGATAGTGTGTTGAAGTCGACAGGAATAGACTCGTCGAAGGAGGGCCTTGATGTATCCCCCATCAACGACACGAAACAAACATAGAGATGTAATTGGTAGATCAAATGAACATGGACTGGCATGGGTATTGAGACAAGATATTTTTGACGACTAACTCTCGAGGCGGATACTTCCCTTGAACACTGAGGCACAACAGCAGAAACATGATATGGACCAAAACTTGATGATGTAATGGATACTATGACTTACGTCAGGTGACCCAAAGGAGTGAAAGAAACTCAAAGGATTGGCTCAGTGCAGAGGTTCAGCAGATTAAGATGTGCGCAAAGACAAAGTGCCGTGTTCAAGGGTGACTCTAAGAGTTACTTGGTAATGTTCTCAAAAAACTACTTGGCTTGCTTCTTTCAATTTTTCCCCCATCCAGATAGACGAGTACCTCTTTTTAATTTAACGAGCTCGAGGAGGATAACACATACTCGATAAAAGTCACCTTTGGTAAGTTCCTCTTCCTTTGTTTAACAAACTGGAAGAAGTAAGGGTTTGGTCCTGTATGGGCCTGTCAATGTTTGTTTTAGCGAGTCCAAAGACAGAAAACTCGAAGGTTTTTCATGATTATAGAGTATGGAAAAACACTTAAAAGAGAACTCTCTCAGTTCCTTTTTCGTAAAGTAGTCTCATGATATCGAAAAAGAGATAAACTATCACTCAACAGATGTTTTCTTCAAATACTTTAACGATCATGAAGAGAACAAGGTGCTCGACAATCTTTTCATTTTTAGAGAGTCTGAAAAGAACTTAAAGGTGACTCCAGTGTTGTCCTTTTTCATAATGTTAGTCTTGCGAGGCCGAAAAAGAGATAAATTATCACTCGAAAGACGCCCTTTCAAACCTTTTAACAAGTGGGAAAGGAAGCAAGATCACTCGATAATCTTTTCATGTTTAGAGAGTCTGAAAAGAGCTTAAAGGAGACTCCAGGGGGTTCCTTTTTCGTGTATCCATATAGGTCTGAAAAAGAGATAAAAGTTTACCCGGATGCATTCTCATGTATTTACAAGCACGAGAAAGAACAAAGACTAAGCTCGGTATGCCCCCAGCTTGAAAGCTAGTGGCTTAACTCCAGAAAGATCATCAAAAGCTGGAGACATGCCCTCCAAGCTTCGATTCATTCACCGAAGGATAAGGGTGGATGAAAAGAAGGTTCAAGAGAGATGACTATTTCATTTGTTAACGAGCTTGACACAGGAAAAGAACTATGCTCAAGGCCTCTGTTTCATTTTTTAATGAGCTTGCCACAGAGAAGAGAAACTATGCTCATGGTTTCGTCTGGATCAGGGCTTCCAAGAGGATAATGTGCTGGAAGGGTACCATGTCAATGGAGAAAATGTGGTCATGGCCTCTAGGAGATCTTCGCTGGATGGAAGATAATCACTCGAGAATAAACACATGTCAAGGGATGTGATAGGAGTAAGGAGATCAGGGTCCAATAATCCTACCGAAGAAATCACCATGTCCACTACCGGATCCAAATCGTCGGAAGTTGAAATCATGGGAGATGATGAAAAATCAACACCAGGAGGGGAGATAGACGGTATATCTTCCCGACTTTCTTCACGAGGGGGGAGAAAAGAGGATCGATGATGGTTATTATCCCAAGGTAACTTGTCAATGTGAAACATTTCCGAAATTGATTCATCCAAAGGAAAATATAGGGAAATGTAGTCGATCATAGATGACAAGGAACTTAACCGTGATTGCATCGATGAACTATCAAATGCCAATAGATGTTAGGCATATGACGAGGGAGAAGATGATTGGGTAGAAACGTATGGTGTTTCAGCTGGACTAAGTGGCATGGTGTCACCTAGTGCATCAAATCCCAATGGACGAGGTACAATCCAAGGGTCAGATGATTCCAAAGATTGATAAGCCATGGTCGAAATCATATCGACGGTGGAAATATGATGTGTATTAGGTGGAAGTGGTGTAGGGAAGGTACTCATGAGGCTATAATCTTTCATTAAGCCAACACCAATGCTTTCATACGTGATCTTGTGGTCTCCCAAGAAATGAATATTGTTGGTAGTGGGAATGCGAGCATTGGTCGTGCAGAAATCCAACTGATCAACAATGACAATTTTGCCATGATGAGGAAATTGGACACATCGGAAAACTGACGAGGCAACGACAGTCATGGCATAAAACCAACTTCTTCCAAGTAACAAGTTGTAATCGAGGGGAGCATCGACCACCTCAACATCAACAGTAATGGTTTTTCCACCCAATTGGATGGGCAGGGATTGTAAAATCCCATGGGGATGAAAACCTCACCCATCGAAGGTGCGTAACATCGTTGGGGATTTGTTGAGTGCTGGTGATTTTAAACATTTTCAACACGCTAAAGACATGACACAAGTTGAGGCTCCCTCATCCAGAATAGTTCGATAGATTTGTTGATTGTGAACAACAACATCAACTTGGAAATCAAGTTGGTGGGAGAGTCGAGACGCATAATTATCCAGGTTAAAAATAATCCGATTGGACGACTCAAGATCAACAACACCAAGAGCGGTCAAGAGCATTCTACGCTGACTGGGGCAGTGCTATAGAACTTCTAACGCAGACATAACACATGGTGCTTGACCCAAATCTTCAACAATGTTGTAGTTTTGGGTAGCACGTGAACTAGGATTAAAGGTATCTTTGTGGATAGTGATCTCAGGAGGGCGTAAGATAGAGTCAAACATGGGTTTCTCAATCTGAAGTGGTACAGATGGAGGATTAACCGATGGAAGACTAACAGATGATGATGATGGATCCGGTAAAGTGTCGGCACTGTTAGTGTATTTTCCTTTGTCAGGGTTACCTGGTGTGTCATAGGTCTTAGAGCGAGTGGTCAAATTGATCCCATTAAACATATAAATATGTGCACTCGACGAGGCCTCATCATTAGGATCGCTAGAACTGCCCCTAGGAGAGGGGGTTCGAGAAACCATGGATTGGTGCTATGGAAAAGGTTGAGTAAGCACAACAGGTTGTGACTTCCCTTGGAAAGTTTTGGCCACTTCATTGCGAAGTGGACAATCTCGAGTGTAGTGATCGTCACCACAAATGATACATGGGAATTTTAGTTTCTGTTGTGGTTACTTTTCGATAGCAGGTGTTTGATTTTTTTGTTGTTCATTATTATTTTTTGATTTATTCTTTGTCTTCTTCTTACCTCCGGATTGTTGTGAAGGGGCAGATAGAAATGCATTCACCTCAGAGATCTGAGTTTGTGGGGAGGTAGAGGAGGGTGTATTTGATTTGGAAAGAGATTGAGTTTTGACAGAACCAATAACACCATCCGCATGAGATGAGGATGATGGCTTAGAAGGATCGGTATTAGCGCGAGCAGCATTCGAAAGCAAATCATACAAAGTACCAGACTGTGAATAAACCAAATCTAAGTACTGAGCCCAAGTGATGGCTTGTTCCTCTGTGACTTCACCACCCATAGCGACATCGCGAGCAATCAAGGGTAACACCGATTTAGTAAACCATTCTTCCAAGAGCATGTCAGGAATGACTTCCTTGATCATCCTTCGTCGTCGCCTCCACTCATGAATATGGTCAGAGATATGCACGGAGTTAGTTTGACGAAGGGAGGTCAAGAGTTTAGTACCCGTCTCGTAGCGAATAGGCAGTTGAAAGTGCATGAGGAAAGACATGGCAAGGGAATTGAAGTCATGAAAAGAAGCACGTGGTAGTTCAATATACCACTTTGCTGCTGAATCGGTAAGTGTTCACTAGAAAAGACGCAAACGTATAGAATCATCCACGAGGGAGTTTGATGAACACCACAAATGGAAAGTCATCACATGGTTGTTCAGATCTTCACCAGGGTTTTCGTCAAATTTTGGAATATCAGAAGGAAGCTTAGATGGAATGACTAGCCAAACCGATGAATGAGAAATAGGATCATTAGTTAACCGAGACAAGTCTGGGAGATACAGAGTCGCAAGGAAAGGTAGCTGTCGGTTAATGTGCGAATGATACTGGTATGGCATAGGAATGCCAGTAGGACCATAGACTGGGTTAGGTGGATAGTTGTAACCAGTAGGTGCTCCTACATACAGTTGTTTCTGGCCAAGATAAGAAGGATTCGATGGTGTATGAGAAACATTGGCATAACCTGGTGGGTTCTGAACATTATAGGCCGGGTGATTTATTTTCCCGTGAGGAGGATAAACATTTTGGCCTTGAGAATGGTAAGGAGTAGATCCTAGAGGTGGATACACATGAGGCCCATGAGGAGGATAAGACTGTGGTCCCAGAGAACTCCAGGTGGTATTTTGGATGCCACCCGGATAAGATTGCCTGTAAGATGTTCCAGAAGGGATAGGATTGGATACTCCTCCTAGTGGGTTATTATACAAGTTCCCCCCAATGTGGAGTTGAGTAAAGGTGCCTCCTGAAAATACTCCCTAGGGTTATGAAGGGTTTCCAACAAATGAGGGTTGCCCCCCTACCAGCGGTGGATGTATGACTGGGGTTTGACTGGCAAACAAAGGTTTCCTTCCAGGAGGAGCATGGACAGGGGGTTGTCCCCTGGGAGGGACAGGCCTGCCATGGAAAGGTAGTCCTCCAAGGGGAAAAGGTATGTTGGATGGTGGTTTCCCTCCAGCCGATTGTGTTTGGCCAGCAGGGGTCTACATTCTCGGGTGAGAAGATGTCCTAGCAGGATCGAGTGGAACATGCAGCGCTGTAGAGTAAAAACTTGTAGAAACAGGGGTAGAGATTGAAGTGCTTTGGGGATGAGTAGAGGTAATGATTCCAACATTAGGATGGACTTGTGCTGGTGTGGTAGTAGAGTGAATAACCTGATCGACTGGGTGATTCATGGTTTGACCGAATGGTCTTGTTTCACTAGGAGGGTCATGAGAATGAAAGGGTTGTCGAATAGATTCAAAATGTTCATAGAGATCGCGTCCCGATGAAGTCCTCCATATAGAACAAGCAGGTGTGGGATTGGTTTCTACTGTGGTGCTAGGACGAACATGAGTCCTATACTCATCACCAAAGATTGGTTCCGTGGATCCCATATATGTTTCGGTAAAGATCCTCTCCGGTAATCGTGGGACTTCTTTGTCTATGACGTTCCCAAGGGAGTCTAAACGAACAAAAGTGGTTTGATAGGAGTTACCGACACAAGTGTGGTGGGATTTTCAACCGTGACCAAAGAGTCTTCTAAGTTATCTAATGGAGGAGCAATAGCACTTCCAGCGTCAGATTGATTTTCTACCTCTCTACAATAGTTTTCTTCTGTAGGGTTAGGAGGTAAGGGTTGATATCCTTCCAGAGGCAGCCCTTGCATCCTACGTGATCGACGAAGAAATTTATCATCTACGGGATCAATTGTGGAGAATAATAGAACACACTAAAAATCTAGGGCCAACTAACAAAAAGAAACAACATGCGCTAATAAAATCTAGGAATCAACCAAGTAGACGAAACTTCTCTCGATGACCGTACTAGTTGGTGATGAAATCCAACGTCGCATGATCAAGTCGAGAAGGGGCTGGGATATGGTGGAACAGTTACAATGGTGACCTGCTTAATGGAATTTCACCTTGGTGCAAGCTTCCACGCAGTAATTGTGGATTTACCCGCCAAGGAGCCCGAGTGAGTTTGACCAATGTCTGTTTCAGGTACAGTGAGACTTCCCTTCACCGTCACCTTGTGTAAGTACCTAAAGATTATGGCAACTAAAGACACCAATTCGTAGTGAGTCCCTGGGAGGGTACAGTCAACAGTCTGATCCAAAATGTATGGGCAGGATAACAAGTCGAAAATCAACCCAAAAGGCTCCCACACATAATCGTGGGTATACCTTCCAGTGACCCCCCATATACGATCTGACCACTACAAACAGTTGAACCACAGAGGGATAATCTCCGTAATTCGCCCAAATGCGACCTCGTGCATAACCCCTGTGTGAGAGGGGGATCCCAGAAAACCAATACGACAATTGGATTTGACTCTCCCTAACTCAGGATGCTAATGTTTGTTTTGAAAACTTTGGAGAGTTGTACTCACAGCCTAATCCAAAGTGCTAACCCTAGTCTAATGTTGGTGGAAGATCCTAAAAATAAAAATGTTCTAGATAATTTTTAATTAGCGTTTGTTTTATAGCTGTTCTTTACTCAAAGGGTGCACGAAAGTGAAACTGATGAAATGAGGACTCAATTCCCAAAAAGATGCATAAAATATGATAAGCAAACATTTCTTTTCAATGAATGCCTATTTAAGGGAAGGATGAGTCGTTTTCACTTTAAAACACTAACATGCAAAGTCCTCAAACAATTGGTTCTCAATCGAATCCAATGCAATGCTAAAACATTTTCAAAAACGCCTTCTAATATGCAAATCAAGCACTAAAATGTATCTTTTTTTTTTGGTATGCGAATGATGACTAATTCAATGCAAAAAACTTCTCCTATCAACTACCTTTTCAGATCAAGGAGATTTAGACAAGTATGATCAGATTTCACACACACAACACACACCCTCTTGCTGTGATTGAAACAAGAAGAAAACAGAGAGAAAAATCAAATAATTCATACAAAAGAGAGATGTTTAAGAACGATGACCTCAAAAAATCAAGTGAGAAGAGTCACAGACTTCAGATGTCCTTCACTGGAGTTCCCGCTCAGTCAGATAGGAGAGAAAAAAATAGTGGATTGATTTCAAGCTCTCAACAACAAAAAACTCAAAAATAATGAAGAAGGGCATAAAATATGAACAACAAGGTGTTTACTTCTCAGGAGGAAGCATGTCAAAGGTCAAAGGAAGAATCATTGAATCACAAAGCAGCTCAGCAAGTAAAAAACAGGGTTTGGACCTCCAAAAAATGCAAAATTTGAAGAGATTTTGTGCAAAAAAGGGTTGGCGCTCTGGTGTAAGGGACACTAGGGCATTATAACACTTTTTCCAACACCTTCAGGAAGTGCTGGCGCTTTGCTAACATGGGCATAGGGGCGCCAGGCTCAAAAAACTCATAAAAATGTCCAAAAACCCAAAATTTCAGTCAAATTTTGACAGTCAAGCTGAATGTGATGGGGTAAAGAGTCAATTAGCAAGTGTAATCAGATATGAAGGGGTGAACAAGGTCAGAAAACAAAAAAGGGCAAGACAAGGTCTATGAGGAAAAATCAAAACCAAAAGTTTCGATTCGATTCCCCAGTGGAGTCGCCAATTTCTGTTGAAGGAAAATATCCCTGCGGATAGGTAGATCTCCTCAAAGAGCTAGACTCTTAACTCTAAGACAGAAAGTGCTTATTAGGGTCACTGACTTCCTTTTAGATATAGGTGGGCTAGTGTGTGAGGAGGAAGGAGAAAATAAGTACCTTTTACCAGTGTTTGTCCCTGCACGCTCCGAATTGAGCTCCAATCTTTCGCTCCTCAATAGGCCCTGTAGACAAACAAAGTATGACCACTTCCTACTCTATCAATATTAGTCCAAAATAGGTCTATCTACTAAAGAGACAAATTCATGTGAGATTGAACACGAATTAGAAATAAATAGGCCAAGCAAATTATATTAATGAGGACAAAACATCACTTACAGCCGTAGATGGAATGTGATAGTTCTACCAAGTCCTCCTTGTCTACCCCTTGCTCAAAAGATCCACGATATGAATGACAATAGCTTCACTTGTTGCTCCCTATGAGATTAGAGGTCTCTTACTTCCAAAATATCTCTGTTCCAGCACCATCTATAAGATCATAAGTTTGGTGTGATTCTCCCTTTCCAGTCGTCCCTTTCACCATGAGAAAGCTTGCTTATATAGCCTTGGAGAGCCTTTAACCACTTGAGATATCCTTGGGGAAGTTGAGGATTTTCCTCCTTCAATTGAGGATCTTCCCTAAGATCATGGATGGACTAGGGATTCGAATCCAACTGCCTTCCAAGAATGAAAGGATCCTTCCCCCATTCATCTCAGCAACTTAACTACTGCCCAGAATAGGCATCACTCCCTCAAAAGGGCCATAGGAGCGCTATAACGCTCCCCAATAGGCTTAAGGGAGGTTCCATCACTCCTAAAGACACCAACACTCCCCAGAAGGGCCAAAGGAGCTTTATAGTGCTCCCAAACAGTGTAAGGGGGGGCGCCAACACTCCCACAAGAGGTATAGGGTAGCGCTCTCCTCCAAAAACTTATTTTTTTGAGTGTTTTCAGATGGCAAAAGGTTCATGAGCCCAGTTAACCTTTCCTCCTCTTCCAAATCAAGTGTTTGACATGTGCTAAGTGTCCTCTTGATGTCATTTACATGCACGACATAGGCATCATGGAAGTATGCTTTCCTGACACTTGCGACACTCGTGAGAAAAATGCGACACTTGCGACACTTGTAATGATGACACTTGCGACACTATCGAAGTGAGTAATTTTGACGTGTAACAATGGGTTCGTTGATGCAGATTGGGCTGGAGATATGGATTGCAGAAGATATACAAGTGGGTATTTGTTTAACCTATTTGGAGGAGCGATCAATTGGATGAGCAAAAGACAGTCTGTAGTGGCACTCTCAACTACAAAATCTGAATACATGGCAACCACTCCTGCATACAAGGAATAAATATAGTTATAGATATTGTGTTTAGGTATTGGGTTTGCAAAAGAAGATGTAAGGATATATTATGACGGTTATAGTGAAATCTTCATGGCAAAGAACCTATCTTATGATTCAAAGATAAAGTGTATTGTTTCAATATCACTTTGTGAGAGACATGGTTGAAGACAAGATGGTGTTGCTGATGAAGGTGGACACTTTGAAGAATGTTGCAGATTCATTGACAAAGTTTGTGAGCATCGAGAATTTTTCCCGTTGTAGAGAAACAATGGGCATTGTTGCCTTGGATTGTTGACTATGTAATCTTGTGATCCCCTGTATGCAAAGAAAACAACAAGTGCTAGAATGTTGGGTATCTATTATTTTATTTGCAAAACCAATCCAATGCGCTTCATTTTTTTGGGCGCAGTGGGTGGGTCATAGGGGGGAAACAAGCCCCCTTATCTGGGGTGTTTCAAGGGGGCTAAGCCCTTGAAAAAAAATTGGGCTTGTTTCATGTCCGTTTTTAGCAGTTTTCAGCACACGATTTTCGCTTTTCATAGTTTTGTGGTGCATGGGCGGATTTGTGGCTTAGCCCTTTAAAACAAATAGGGTGGTTTTCATGTCCATTTTTAGCGGTTTTCACTTTTGGTAGTTTTGTGGTGCATGGGAGGATTTGTGGCTTAGGTCATGGTTTTCTAATTCCAGTTAAGGAATTAGGGTTGTAGTCTAAACTGGGTCAATGGAATATGGGTTTTGGATGCCGCAGGATCCAATATATATTTTATTGGAAACAATGAATTTAGAAGATGATGAACAATAATTAGAGGTGTAACTCTAAACATGTTGTTTCTTTTCCTAATTTGGGTTTCCAGGATAAATCTCTGTGTATATGTGTGATTGCATTTGTTTTCCTTATCTTTTTAAAGAATTTATGTGTGCATTTCATTACTATAAAAGGTTTAAAAATTATAGAGAGCATGGGGGATGAGTACAATTAACCTTGGTAATGGGGAGAGTCAACATGCATGGGAGAAAATAAATTTGTATGGGAAAGGAGAAAAATTCTTACATGCAGTTTTTGGGACAAGTAGAGAAAATAGAGTGTTGGGGCTTGGAGGTAGCCATAGAAGGCATGTGTGGTAGTTGTTTGGAGCTACAAATGCATGAAGAAGCAAATTGTTAGGCCTATAGAGTGAAATTTATGTGTGGGAGTATTCCCTAGAGCTGTGAGATTTTCTTGTTGCAACTAACATCCCTGGAGTCCCCAACAAGAGAGATTCCAAGCCAAACTGTGTTGGATCCCTGGAGGGAAGTGGGAAGTCCTAAGGGACTATGAGCAATGAAGAGGGATCCCATTCCTTGGATTGTGTGGGTTGAGGGGAAGAGAGCCGGTGGGTTGGGATAGTTGTAGGAAAATTATCTTGTTTTGTGTTGTGTTGGTTGAGTGGAAAAAAGAGAGACACCCTTTTCTTATGGATTCGTAGCCCCAAATTGGGGGTGATTTGTGTTGGGCTCTAGATTTGTACCCTTTTTTCCATGCATTGACCCTATTTTGACGACATTCTAAGTCACTTTTTACTTTTGTTTTTGACAATATCGTGCCCGTGACTTTATATTTCAGCCCAAGGTACAACCTTTTTATGAATTGCACTGTTCAAGTATTAATATAGGTTGTTGAGTGGTTTCTTACTTGATTTTGGGTTTACTAATAAGATGTTTTGGAAGCATATAATTGCAAGCTGATGAAAGGCTATGTTCATTCAAGAATTTGATATTGTTACTTGTTTACAAGCTCATTAGATGTCCCTTTCCAGTATGTTGTTACTTCTAGACGTTGTCGCCTCTTGAACCATGATGATGCAACTCCTACAATTCTGTTGATATTTGAGCATTTGGTCTTCGATCGATGCTCAATTATAGGAGCGAACAAATGCCAATGTGGCAAGGATGAGTCATCAAAGGGACGAAAGTACCAATTGTTGTAATCTCTTGTGGTTTTGATGTTGTAAAAATAATACTCTATTTTGTACACTGGTTATAACAACACACATGTGCAACATATCTATACCATGTATTGATCCAATCAAATATTCTAATTGTTAGCAACGTGATTTTTGCAGTTAGATTTAGTCCTATATGAGTCATAGTTTGTGCATCAAAGCATGTAAGGTCAGTGACTAAATAAATAATGGTTCTAAATCATCAAGTAACGGGTTTGTCCATAAGTTGGTTGAAGGGGTGTAAGGTTCACCATGTTTAAATCATAAGGGTCTATTTCCCTAAGTCTCAAGTCATGTCGAATAGGTGGGATTTATGTGCCAAAAATCGATTCAAGTGGTTGGGATAAAGGTCACGTCGAAAGATATTATGAGAATTATTCCCTAATCATGAAGTCAGAAAAGTAAACAATCATGGCACTCCTATCATTTGTACTTAGCACACTTCAAAAGTGTACTCGTTGCATGAGTCTGCTGCAAAAATATTCAACCTACTTTCTAACTTCTCGCCGCCATGGATTTATTGTCCTTTTCCATGATTTATTTTCGTATCTATTCAAGCATAAATACTGGTCACCCTGCATGCCTCTCCTTCACTTTCAGAGTTTGTGTGATATCCATAGTTTTTTCAGCAAGCTCTGGAGCCCTTTGCTGCGTGAAGGTTATTTGCTGCCAGTCATTACGTAAGTCTGCTGTGTTGATTTCGCTGCTTCTCCTCCATTTTTTTCAACCATTGCTTAAAGTCTTTTGGATCTCGCTACAAGCTATCTTTGTGGATGGATTGTTTCTTCTCACAGTCAACCTTTTTCCTTCTGAATTCCCTATTGCTATGTTGAGTCTTCCCACTACGTGAAAATTTTCCGCTTCGCGGTAAGTCTCCCGGTGTTGTTTTCTACCGTGCCTAGTTTCTCCACTGCGTCGCATTTTTCCAGTGTGCTTTGATACCACACCCAGTTTTCCCACTGTGCCAAAATTTTTCGTAGCCCTTTACGACCACGCCATGGATTTCTGTGGCTGATTTTTGTTTGTTGCGTAAAGATTTCTTTTACTTCCTTTCCTTGCAGTCTCTGCGAATTTCGTCATTCTTATTTTCCGCATAGAGAGGGTATCACAATTCATTACTGCGTGCGTGAAATTAATATATACCCGCATCATGGAAGTGTCCCAAAGCATAAGAAAGAAGGCAAGAAGTGGTAGGGCCATGAGGTTTGAACCTCAAGACCTGGATTTAATAAATGAAGACCAAAAAATTAGGGCATATTTTGAACAAGTCGGATGTATGCACTTCTACGAAAATGATCAATCGGCATAATGAAAAACTGGATGAGCAGTTTGCCCTCAATTTCACCGGGGTCAACGTGACAATTGCAGGAATCACTTTCCGAGTGACGGAGGAAACTCTGTCAGCTGTGACAAAAATTCCTCCATGCGAAAAAAATGGTTTAAAGGCATGCCTTTATACATTTCATGCTATAGGTATTTCATCAAGCCTGAATGTCGAAATCGGAAAATTGGAACCGACATTCCAAGCCAGTATCTCCTGGAGCCGTTCGAGAAATTTCTAAAGATAATCAAAAGATATTTCACCTATGAAGGAAGGTTCAACATGGTGTATTCAAATGACATCAACTTATTGATGCACTTCACAGGGAAAAATCCCTTGAATTTACCTTTCTTCTTGTGTCAGAGATTGGGAAAGATGGAAGACATCGTCCGAGCCAAGGATGATCAACCGAGAAACAATTTATTCCATTTTTCATTAATCAAGATGTTAGTGGTTGAATAATTGGTACATTTGAACAAGGACTGGGATTCATTTATGATTCTGGCTAACATCCTTAGAGACCCCAAAGAAGACATTCCTCTATCTGTAGATGAAACACCACTTCATAGTGCAGAGGTGAGAAAGGAAGATGTTACGGGAAAAAAAAAGGAAAAGAAATAGAAGACTTGTCATCCCATCAACCAACATCCCAGAAGAAAGGAAGGTCAAGGTTGACTAATAAAGCCAAGGAGATCCAATCTCCCACTAAACCGCACACCAAGTTTACTGCTAAGATATTTCCCATTCACACTGTTTAGCTAGAGCATGTTGAAGGTGCAAGAAAGGGAATTGATGAAGGGCAGGGGAAGTCAGGGGATGAAAATGTAAATTTTTAGAAGTTGTCGTAGAAACTGAAGCAAGCGTAACACACTATTTCCTAGATTTATCAAGAAAGAATAGAGTTGATAAAAAAACTAGCAGAAAGGACCATTGAAACCCCAGCTTCGCAGAGTCTAGCAGGTCAATTACCCCCTACCTGGCCCACAACAAGAGGAGGGAATGTAAATTGGCTTAAAAAACAACTCAGAGAGGCACAAAATGTAATTATTGAGATTCGGGAGGAGCAGAGGATGTCAGAGGAAAAATTCATAGAACATTTCAAAGAGTGTAGACCATCCATTGACAACGCATGTGCAACTCTCTCCAGTTCTCAATAAAAACTGAAAAGAAATGTTGATTTGTTGAGACAGGTGAAGAGTTTGAACAAACGAAACTAGTCCTTAATAAACAATCAAAGATATAAGGTTGTAGGCGACGCTAGAGGCATGAGTAAAACAACTCCATTTTTGTCTTTTTGGATCGTGGCATGGAATCTTTCTCCGTACATATCCTGTTTTCTTATGTTAACAAGAAATCTGACGGAACACCTGCGCAGTGAATATTCGCTACGTAGATGCTGTAAACTTACCTACTAAGAAGGGCAGGTATACATTAAAAACATTCTAGTTTTAAAAGAGATGCATGGCCCCCAACCATTGCTGCTAACTAGAGTTGCATGAGCGATCACAAATGGACATTTTCTACACCAACTTGCCACACGCATGTTACAACTAGTGATTGCACAACAACAACCATAATCCATTATACAAATGTGACAAAGTTTCCAGGAGTACACATGATTACTCAGGCACCCCTTGGGAGGAACCGATGATTTATCACAACCAAATGGCCGAATATTACTCATCACTAAATGATTGAAAAATATATGTTTGTTATGTTATGATTGGCGCAATCGAGTTTCTATTTTTAGTAAATTTTGTTGAAAAGGTTGTCCTGGGGGGAAGTAACCGAATCCAGGATTCTAGGGAAAAGGAGTTCAAATCATGACAACCCAAGAGGGCATTAGTTTTCTATATATTGTATCTTTTTTTATGTAAGCATGGTTGGCAAAGTAGGGTAGACAGAGGACTCTTGAAAGTAATTTTCTGAATTTGATGGAAATATAATGTAGAGGTCCTGAATCTTTGATGAAAATATTCTAATGGTGGTGGTTTGATGTATTGTGATCCTATCTTCGTATGTACTTCATGTTTCCTGTGAATTCATGTCTGTTTCATTTGTTTAAATTGGAAATATTTAAAGGGTTTAAAATTCATCTCATGGTGCTTTAGACTCAACCATTTAAACTCTGTGTTTTTCTTCTAAGTTAAGTCTGAATTCAAATTTTCCCTTACCAATCATTGATTTCTCTTGTTTTTGGGGGGTTGAATCCATAGCCCAAAATTACTATATTTCCTTACCAGCGAAACCAAATTTTTTTTTCTCAATCATATACATCTAGCCACCAATCCAAAGTTATTATCTATCAGAGACTAGCTCTTAGAGAGAGCCCTTTCTAGATTGGAAAGATTAGTTTCCAATCTTAAAGTTTTTTTGTAGGTTACCTTGGTAGGTCATTTCTCTTCAACACAACAATTTACCAAGTGCTAACATTTTGGTGTCATTGTCGGGGACGAAATTGGAAACTTTCCCTAGGAAAAAATGTCTAAATATGTAGATTTGATTCCCGAGGGTAACAAAAAATCATATACCTATATTGGATGAAATTTATATTAGCCCGACGACTTAATTGAATAAGATCAGTAGTGTAGAGTAGTCTGAATTAGAAATCCTGGCTCCTAAGAAAGTTTACACTAGATCAAACCTTGATCGAGAGCCTGCAGCATCCGTGTCTGATATTGAAAAACTTCTGCACAAAAGAAAGGAAAGGATAACACACCAAGTATGTTACCTGGAAATGAATCTATCTTTACCTAGAGATGGTTTAAAAAACATTTACGATCTTGACTTCGATTTATTATTTGAACAAACCCTATTCAGGTCCAGATCAAAATCTTATTTGAATGAAATCCTCTTCAACGAGAAAAAGTTCCAATCTTTGATACCGACCAATCCCCCTCAAACTGCTGTAATACCCACTCAGACTATTCAATCAGTTGAAATTCCTCTTAGAGTCATGGCCGCCAAATTCTCCCCTCTTGCCTTGCCTGCCCAATTACATGATTTTCCTCAGAATTATGATCGGAGAATTAAATTATACGATGATGAAGGGAATACTTTGGCTCAAAAACACTTAGATTGGTTTAATGAATTTTTTGATATGGAAGAGGTAGATTAGGAGGATGCAAAGACAATAATGTTTGCACCAAGTCTCTCAGGAGAGGTCAAAAAATGGTTCAAAGCTCTTCCAACAATGAGAATCCCTGGTTTTGAAACTTTTGAAACACTTTTTCTTTCTAGGTGGGGTGATAAAAATAATCCTCTTCATTTACTAACTGAGTACAATAATATAAGAAGATCATCAAATGAGACAATGTAAGAGTTCTCAACTAGATTTATGGAAGTTTATAATTCAATTCCCACAGAAGTCAAACCTCCTCCCATAGTTTCCCAACTTCGATACACTTATTCTTTTGACAATGGCTTTGCCTTGCTGTTAAGAGAAAGAATATATAATACACTAGATGATATGATGAGCAACGTAATTAAAGTAGAAGTGAATTTGATGGCATTGGGGAAGATCAAACCTAATCTTGACAGAAGTGTGAAAATGGTCCAAGGGGAACTACAACCCTCTACGTCTCAATCATCAGATTTTTTTTTGACTTGATGATTAATACTATGGAAAGAATCATGGAAAGGATGTCCATGGAAAATAAGCCTTCCACCAAGGATCAAACTGATTTTCAGCCCATAAATCAAAATTTTAGAAGAGCCCCAGTTTCACAGATCAGGAAAAGAGACTAGAGAGATCAAGGTGATCAACAAATAAAACCTCATTTCCAGAACAACTATGCAAACAAAGATTTTGATAAAATAATCGAAGACCAGATGCATTGCTGCGATGATACAAAAACAAACATGTTCTTAACAAAAGGAGAGCATGATCAATTTATGGATGCAAATGATGATTTTATGAAGGAGAATGATGATATGTTGTCATCTGAAACAAAAGAGTTTAGGAAAGGATACCACAATGCTATTATGCAGTTTCAGAAGAAGTATAACCTCAAAATTAAAAAGGCACCTGCAAATCTTCCAAAGGCAAATCCTACAAGGGAACTTCAGACAAATACCCCTTCTTCAAGCCAACCGAAGAAAGATAATTCAGTAAGGGATGTAACAGAGAAATGGAAATCAAAGGAAGAACCCCCAAAGAAAACACCCGAGACAAGAAAGGAAACAATTATCAAAGAGGTAGAAAAAGATCGTTCTCCTTTTAATTTTGAAAGTGAAATGGCTAAAATCAAAATTTTTGTTTCGTTTAATGAGCTGATAAAGAATGGATAATATATAAGTTAGATCATTAAAATGATAAATATGGAAGAATCCACTGACACCTTGAAAATACAATATGATCACCTTGTCATCTTGTTTGGCCTGCGCGTGGAAGAGAGTGGAGGTGTTGATGATGTTCCTCCTTTCTATGTTAGCCTTAAAATTCATGACACGACCTTACATAATGCCATGTTATATTCATGAGTGTCACATAATCTCATGCCTAAGGTGGTCATGGATGAGTTGGGCCTAGACATTACAAGACCTTATAAGGATATTTTCTCTTTTGACTCAAGGAAGGTGAAATGCTTAGGTTTTATCAAATATCTAGTTGTATAATTGTCTCAAATCCCATCGAAAAATTTGATCATGGACGTGGTAGTTGTCGACATTCCTTCGAAATTTGGCATGCTGTTATCTAGATATTGGGTTGTAAAGTTGAAGGGAACTTTTCAAATGGACATGTCATATGCTACTACTCTTGTTTTTGTCGAAGAAAGGAGTTTATAAAAATAAGTGCTACTCAAGTACATGGTGAGTAGAAAAACTCAACCAAACAATCATCTTATTTACTCTGTTGATACCGAAGTTGGTTGCTCTATTTTCTATAATAAATTGAGTTTTTAAGAGGGGAAGCCAACAACTGTCATGGCTGCCAAAGACAAAATTGAGCATTGAACAGAAGAAATTACAGATCAACAAAACAATGCAGAAGATGAAATGTGGTATATGAGTTTTGATGTAGCTGCTAGTAGGGAAGGAGTTGGAGATGGTGTGTGGATTAACGCTCCCAATATAGTTACAAAACTCTGTTTAATTTGACACGAAAAATTAATTTGACACGAAAATTAATTTTTTCTACCCTTTAAAACTGAAGCTTCATCTTTTCCTAAGTCATGGAGCCACCCTTAGTACAAAAAAGGGAGTCAGAGTATTTCGTTCCTTTACGGGTTTAGAGATTCAGTTTTTCTCGAGCTATGATCTTCAACCATCCCAATTTCTTGGTGTCGAAATCTCGAAACCATTTAACATATTAAAAAAATTAAAAAAAAAAAGAAAAAAAAGGGGGGGAGAAATAAATGTTACATTTTCTGTCGCTTTCCACAAAGTACTCTTGAATCCGTAATTAATTAAACTCCTAAATGCAATCATATTTCCCTTAATCTTTCATGATTCATGTTTCTTTATACTAAAGTGTTTTCGAACTCTCAACCTTCGAACTCCTGATCCTCGATTTTTCGAAAAGAAAAAAAAACAATTAATCACTAATATTGATTAATAAAAGCATTAATATGAATGATTAGCCCCTCACTAATCCCATCACAATTTCACGATCCAAGGTTTTCTTATGACATATCTCTTGACAACACAATCCCTGAAGTTCAAAAATGCAAAATCACATTTTCTTTAAACAAATTCTAAGATTAAGGTTAAGTTGTTTTCAAAACAGGATTAGTGATAACTAAGCTGCCTTTCGCATTTCGAGAATTGAGGAAGGAAACAATTTTCGAAACTCCAGTTTTGAAATCACCGATATACGGTGGTATTAATAAGGGATAAATGGAGATATTTTTTGACGCAAAAATGTATCTCTAGGGATATCTTTCCATTAAAGCATTAATTTTTCATCGCCTATGTCAGTACGCTCGTTATAACAAAAATTAAGGGTTAATAAAAGTCCTGTGTTTCGAACTTCATTCTTATCCTTTACATCTATAGCAAGTCACATTTATCCAGTTTTATACATATTTCCTCTGTAAACAGGTTTCTGGTCCAGTGCAAACATCATGGCACCTAAGAAGGCACCCAAGAAAAGCGAAGAAGTTGCAGAAAGATCGAGTCCAGATGGAGATGTTGTATCTGATACAATACCGCATGCCATTGATACCATCAAATCCTAGAGGCAAATTTTTGAAACTCTGGATTATGAAATTAAGAATTTCCCTCATGTTGCTGACAACAAACTCCAAGACATAGCAGAGTCTGAGATTCACAAAGTAGCTACATGGCCGTGACTCATGACTTATAATGACATGATCAGTTGGGCCTTAGAGAGAATAGACGTGCATACGAGAAGCATTCTGGATAGTCGAGGGGTTGTCATTGGCTCTTTTAGACTGGATCATATACAAGTAATGTATAATCTATCTCCTAGTCCTAAGTATATTTATAATAAAGATTTTGTGAGTGAGTTTCAAAAGAAATAATGTTTTGAGTCAGACCAAACGTATCCTAGCATAGTCAAAGACTGGTGGATACACGTAGAAAAATTAAGGGATGACACCCATGGTATTTACGCCATAGCCTCATTAAATGAGTATATGGTCTATGTGGCGATGATGTTATGTAGACTTTTCAGGAAGAAAAGTCCTACCCATTTCCCTGTAGAATGGGTACCTCTTTTGCATGAGGCAATAGAAGGCTACAACTTCAATTGGAATAAGATTTTATTCGATAACATAGTGAAGGAGGTAATGGAATATCAGACTGCAATATCCAAAGGTCGACCAATATCCTTTTATATGTATGCATACATCATGGATGCTATATGCTTCACAACTCCTTTCCCTTTGATGAATTGCAGTTGGAATCCGACTTACCCAGAACCTATTCATGAATATCATTCTAAACTTTGGGAATAAAATGCCAAGGACTCATTCTATGAAATATATCATTTCATGGTGATATCACTACATCATATGCTGTACGACTACACACCTCCCCACATTTCAGAGTTGGTCATATGAAGCCTCAGGGTAGTTGCTGACTGGTTTATAGAGAATAATTTCTCCTACATCAGAGTTTTCGGATGTTCAATCCCTCAACATGCACTCCCAAAATTCCTCCCTGATAGACTGGTGTGCAGGGAGGTAGTTCATCAAATAGTAACAGGTGGAATTGGGATGGAACTAAAGATGGCTCAAAACAAGTCTTAGCTGATTTTTCCCGTTCAGATTGGGAAATTTTCACTACTCAACTTGGGTCATTCCAAAGTTGAAGCGACAACACTGGAGGAGGTCAAGTTGGTAGACCTCAAATATAGGAAAAAAGACCCTTACCAGTTAGTGGGAAATCACATGGCCCACTGTAATATGAAGGCTTATGAAAATGAGAAGTCCCCTTGTGATGACATTCTCAAAGGGACTATGACCTATGAGGAGTTGTTAGAGAGGGTATAGACACTGCCGTCAGACTTGCAAGCAGGTTTTCAGACCTTCTAGAAGCATAGATGGAGTGGTCTTCCCAAAGTACTGCAAGGAGAAACAATCACCCTTCCTCAGGAACAAGAGGATACTCCTCCAGGGTTTGGACAAGAAGCACAGGATAAAGTCAATCCTGAATAAATTCCACAAGAGACTGAAAGGTATTCACAGAATGAAGAGGCCTTACAGACAAAAAATCTAGAGATGGAAACAGAGAGGAGGTCTGGGACACCTCCCGATTCCAGTAAGTCCACTCCCCCTTCATCATTTGCTGTTGATGTCAATATACCTAATGCCATAGGAGAAACAATATCTACAGAGCTAGGAAGTCCCATAGATTCCTTAACCCCTTTACAATCTGCCTTTGGACTCCCATAGATGGGAGCCATATATGTTAGTGATCTCACCCCTATCTCCAGAGATGAGATCCCTCCTTCTGATTATTTTTCAACAAAAAGAGGAAGGATGTTCTAAAACAAGAGATGTATATGAGAGAGGGGGTATAGTGAAGAAGCATAGGGCCTTGATAGATGGACAAAATTTGGAAGAGGAGGATTTCACTACAGAGGTAGTAGGCTCCATGGAAGCCATGGCAACAACAAACCTTTTTACTGTGGAAAACATGAGAACAAGGATAAAGAAGAGTAACCACACAATAGCTCAATTGCAAGACCAATTAAAGAATGGTGAGAAAAACATTAGAGAAGAGGTGAATGAAAGATTGGAGTAGGCCAGAGCTGTTGAAAGGAAAGAAATTTAATCACTCAAATCAAGCCTGGATGAAATGAACCAGAGGATACAAGCAAGTCAGGTGCAGGTTACTCAACAAAAGGAGCTTGTAAGGCAGCTACATGCTAATTTAAATTTGATAGAAGGTCAGGTTGCAGACTTAAATTATTTCCAGACCCTCTCGCTGGAAACACATACAAAGATAGAAGCTGGGCAACATAAATTGATCTCCAAAATAGAGATAATCCAGAATTACTTTCAAGAGGTAAGAAAATCCCTTGATAATATTATTTTACAGGAAAAGGAGGCTAAAGCAGCAAGGAATACCTTCCAGAAAGCAGTTGCATGTTTAAGAAATAGAGAGATGTTGGGAAATCTAAAGCTTTCTGTCATAGAACATATAAGAGGAGACATCATGCTCAAGGTATGGGAAACAAACATATCTGAAAACAAGAAGATAGTTAAAGAAATCAAAGACGACTGTGAGGGAATCTTTGATTCTTTTGATAAGCAAGCATTAGGTATTGAAAGAAATGATTTTCCAGAGCCACTGGGGTAGATAAACATTGTGAAACAATAATGGAACTGCAAAGAGAGCTTGAAGGAGATTCAGGCGGAAATTTCACAGTTGAAGGAAATTGATGCCAACATAATAGACAGATGGCTGGTACAACCCAATTTAAAGTTGCAAGTGATCAAGTTTTCCGATAAAGGTTTTGACGACCAGTTTCCAAAGGTCCAAAGAAATTTTTATCTGCTTGAAGCTAAGGATCTTTTGACACCTCCTAGAAATTTTGTTTATTTTCTGGAGAAATGTATTGAATGTATAGGATCAAAGGAGGGGGAGACTTCAAATAAACAGTAAAGTATTGTTTGAAATCTTAAACTATTGAAATGATAGACAGACAAAAGTTAATCATGCAACGATTAAGGTTGCAGTTTTGTAACTATTTTTCTCCTAAAAAGTAGGAGATTGCTAACCATCAAGTATTGATGACCTTGTATAAATACAAGGAGAGAATACTGAAATGAGGCTTTTTTCTCTACAAAGGCATTGTGACGAAGTAATTTTCAAGAGACCTTGAATTAATACAAATGCAGATTGAAGATTCTAGATTTTGTCAAGTCTGAGTTATGTGTTCCCCTGTCTTTTCATATTTCTTTCATATATCTAATTGATGAATGCTTGGCTACAATTTAGTACAAACTCTACTGTGGAAATTATTATTCTTTTTATTTAAATCATTTACAGTTTTTCCTCTGTATCGGTTATCAACAGATACAAGACCTGTGAATGTTTGGATTTCAATATCATATGCTTCATTAATATTTTCTTGTTTTCATAGTCTTCTATTACAACGTGAGATTCCTCTTCAATTGATGCCTCACCTTGTTAATAGATTTATGTTTTTCTTCATATCATGCATGTTTCCTTTCCTTTAAATTTAAATCAGATACAAGAAACAGACTTTAATTTAGTCATCCTATTAATTCTTGTTTTAAAATCATTCTCTTTACATTGTGAAATAGAGATAACGAAGCCTAAAAAGAAAACACAAAATTGTATCTCCTTTAGCTTTATCCTTCATGACAGTACCAGTTTCAAGGCAACCTAACATCGAACCCGGTCTTTTAGATCAAACCAACATCGCTCTAAATTTATTTAACGCTATATTGCAAACAAAAAATAACCGGGTTGAGTTAGAACGTTCATGGGCAACAATTGAGAGAGATATCAATATTCAGGAAAACTGGGAATTTCGACAGAGACAGTTGAGAAACCAAATATGGTCCTCACCTTTTTATCATTGATTTTTTATATCCTCAACTTCCTCTATCTTTTCAGATGCCTTGACAGTATACTTTAGAGCCTTAAAGTATAAACTCAGGAACAACATCTTTTTGGCGTCGTTGCCAGGGAACAGAGAAACAAAGCTTTTTCCCTGGGAAGAATGACATTGACACTTTCCTTCTTTGATAGTGAACAAAGTTTGAAAACCTTCTAAGGCTACCTTTATATTTCACTTGGCAACTCCACATTGTTTAAACTGGCTCTTAACCAGAAGAACACTAGGAAGAATCCAGATGACAAGCAGATTTCGCCTTTTTCTGACCCAAAAAAAATTCTAAAATTGAGAAGATACTTTCGATAGACTGCCTTATCGACAGATAAAAATTATCAACCTAAATTTACACAATCTGAATCTAAAGATCAACACGGTGAATCAATTATTCCACCCCCTTACAGGGAATACTCCGCTGATAAAGTTACAACCCCTGAATTAGATTTGGTTTTGCCTATTTTTAAGACCGAAGCTTTCTCAATCGTTTCCCACACTAATAAAGAATGAAGATCTACCTCACTTTCTGTTGTGACCGACTCTCCCTCGCTTCTTGAGGTTCGATTTCCCACCTCTCAAAACTTAAACAATTATCCTATATATATCGACTCAACTTCTGTTGATTCTCCTATATTTTCACCTTGTGATTCTGAAGGAACCAGTCCACATTCCCCAAGCTCCTTTTTCTCTAGTTTTCTCCCCATTGATAACCAATTTCTTGAAACCCTTCCTTATAACCCCCAAAATTTAACCACTAAATCCACAATGGCCATGGCTGGAGGAGGTGGGGCAGAAGGTGCTACCGCAGGTGGTCCAGGAGGAGGAGCAGGTGGCCAAGTATCGCCTTCTCGGATGTTTGCAAAGGCTACTGCAAGATATGCCTCTATGGTTCTACTAGTCTCTCTTCATGATTTACCAGAAAATTACATGAAAAACTTGCCCAAGTTCACGGGAGAGGGTGATTTAACGACAGTTGAACACATAAATTTTTTTGATCAATTCGCTGACACTCTTAGATTGGAACATGAAGATGTTTACTCCAGAATCTTGGTTCAAACCTTTGAAGGGAAAGTAAGAACCTGGTTTTGAGGCCTAGTGGCTGGATATATATTGTTATATGATGAAATTGAAAATGATTTTATCAGATAGTGGGGTGAGCGGAAAGACCATCTTTATTATCTAACCGAATTTGGGGCTCTTCGAAAGAAAAACTATGAATCAATTCTCGAGTTTACCAAATGATTCAATAAATTGTACAATAAGATCCCAACCGAGGTCAAACCCTCCCAACTTGCAGCGAAAGTGACTTTCGCTGGAGCTTTTGACCCCGACTTCGCCCTGTTATTAAGGGAGAGAAGATCAATAGATCTCACCAATATGCAAGATGATGCCTTGGAAATCGAATCTAACATGATGGCATTAGGGAAGCTGAAAACCATATTTGAGACTGGAAACAAAGAAATTGAGAGATACAGGGAGCAAGGAGGACCCTCTGGATCAAGAAGATATTCAGAAGACAAAATGGATGATATGGATAGAATCATCAAAGAACTATCAAATAAAATATCCAGAATGGAACTAGATCAAGCTAAGAATGAAATTTTCCCTAGAAAGGAGTTCGAGAAGAACCCTAATCCTCAAAACCACCAAAAACAAATTAAGAATGAAGATCAAAAAATACAAACCCCTTTTAAAAGAGAAAACTTTATAAGAGGACAAGACGTGGAGGATTTCGAGGAGTTAGAAGAGGATATGAACAATATTGGTGATGACTTCTTACAACCTTATATAGCAAGACAAGATTACGAAAAGTCTTTGACTACAAAGTATAGGACTGAGAATAATAAGAACAACAATGTTTCGGAAGATTTGACCTATCAAGGAATAACATATGGTATAATGGCTGAGCTCCACCAGAAGTACAACCTAAGACCTAGAAACAAGGTTTCCACAACCACTCCAGTTAAAAAGATACTGCCGAGGGTTGAAACTGCCAAAGCAGTTTCAAAAGTCACTGAAAAATAGACTGAAGGGACTAAGACCACTAACATACAGTCTATTAAAACAAAGACAACAGAAACGCCACCCTTAAGCACGCAGAAACTAGACACCCCTGTTACCGAAACAAAGGCCCCTCAACCAAGGAAGGCTGAAGAGAAAGGGATGGAGACTCAAACCATGGAAATCGACAAAACCATTGGAAGTTTTAATCTAGAGAATGAAATCAATAAGATCAAAATCCCTATTCCCCTTGTCGAACTGGCCAAAAACCCAATATACCGAAAACAAATTGCTAAAATGATTAGTTTTTTGGAAAATGAAAGTCATGTCGATGTTATTAACTGAGAAGATGATAAGCCTAACATAATTTTCGGCCCACACTTTGAAGGTGCCAGAGACACTGTTTCCCCTTTCTACATCACTTTGACTGTTTGCGACCATCTTCTCTATAACTGCATGTTAGATTCTGGGGCCTCTCACAATGTGATGCCTAAAGAAATCATGGATAGACTCAGCCTTGAAATCACCAAGCCTTATGGATATTTATATTCATTTGATTCAAGGAAATTCAAGTGTATAGGCATGATAAGGGACTTAGTTGTAAACCTTGCATAGGTACCTACAAAAATAGTTTTAATGGATGTGGTTGTCGTAGATATACCCCCAAAATATGGCACGCTCTTGTCCTGGTTCTGGAGTGCTAAACTTGGAGGTTCCCTTCAACTTGATATGACGTATGCAACAATTCCAGTTTTCGGAGGACAATTCACGCGATTGTACAGGGAAACCAGGTTAGCATTTACAGTTAGTGACCCTCTCAGCCCAAATAATTGTCCTGTATATATTGCTGATCAAGATTTAGGTAATTGTATATTATCTATACATGATGATGTTGATGCGTGTATAGAAGAAAGTTGTATAGGAAATAAAAAAGAAAAAGAACAAATAGAATAGGATGTATATAGCACTGGTGTTTGGAAAATGTTTTTTGACGGTGCCTCATCTTATCTTGGAGCTGGGGCTGGAGTAATTTTTGTGGCACCTGATAACCAATTCATTATCCCTTTCTCTTATATGCTACAGTGGAACATTAACCACACTAATAACGTATGTGAGTACGAAGCTCTAGTGTTAGGGTTAGAGGCCACTAGGAGAATGAAAATTAAAAACTTGGAAGTTTTTGGTGATGCAGAGTTGATCGTGAAGCAAGTTAATCGCCAATACTAGGCCAAACATCCCAGGTTAAGGTCATATATAAATTGTGTTTGGGACCTAATTGAAATTGTTTTCTCCTTTGTTAATATTCACTTCATTCTGAGAGCAGAAAATCAACAGGCGGATGCTTTAGCCAAAGATGCTTCAACTTTCGCACCTCCCACTTCTTTCAAACTAAAATATCATATACGAATGAGACATAGGCCTTCCATACCCAATAACATACACCATTGGAAAGTCTTTGAGGATGATGAACAACTCTAATTTTTTTTAGAAATAGTAGACAAGTTCGCCGAAATGAATGCTGACCAAGAGAACCAAAATGATTCTATTTGGATCATGCAAGAAGGGGAAGACCCCCAAGAGTTCCAGGATAAAATCGATAATCACCGTATGCTTTTTTTAAAAAATAATCAGATACCCAAGGGCCTGATTCCCTTAGAAAGGCTCTTTAATCATGATGAAATTCCTTTGAAGACTACCTTACAGCCTCAGCTGGAAGAGGTCGAAGATTGCAATATAGGTACCGAAGAGAGTCCTAGATTAGTGAAAGTATCCAGGTACCTGTCTCTCGAAATCAAAAGTAAATATGTTAAGTTTCTTAAAAAATATAAAGATTTTTTTGCCTGGTCTTATGATGAGTTGAGAACTTATGATACGACTACCATGGAACATAAAATTCCACTAAAACCAGGCATCAAACCTTTTAGGTAGAAACTCAGGCAGATTAACCCTATCTTATTACCGATGATATAAAAAGAAGTCAAAAAACTCCTGGATGCTAAAATCATAGTCCCACTGAGTACTCTGAGTGGGTAGCTAATTTAGTCCCAGTGAGAAAGAAAAACAACGAGATCAGACTGTGTGTCGATTTCAGAAACCTGAATCGATCATGACTTAAAGACAATTACCCATTACCTAAGATGGATCATGTTTTAGAAAAAGTAGTTGGAGCTAACAAAATGTCTATGATTGATGGTTTTTCAGGTTACAATCAGATCACAATGCATCAGGACGATAAAGAAAAAAATGCTTTCACTACCCCTTGGGGTACTTTTATGTATGATAAAATGAATTTTAGTTTAATGAATGCAGGGACAACTTTTCAACGAGCCATGGATATCGCTTTCGTGGGTGAAAGAGATAAGTTCATTGTTATCTATCTTGATGACCTGACTGTGTTCTCTAAATCCGATGAAGAACATCTAATGCACCTTAAACAAACCTTTGAGAAATGCCAAAAATTTGGTTTGTCACTCAATCCCAAGAAATCCCATTTCACAATTCAAGAAGGTAAAATCTTGGGCCATATCGTGTCTAAAGATGGAATCAAAATCAATCTAAAAAGGGTTGAGGCAATAGATACTATAAATTTTCCTAGAAATGTAAAAGAAATTCAGTTTTTTTTAGGAAAAATAAATTTCTTGAGGAGATTCATCCCCAACTTTACTGAAATTGTAAAATTGATAACAAATATGCTCAAAAAGGATAGTGAGGTTAGATGGACAAGTGAAGCCAAAGTGTCATTTCAACACATCAAGAAAGTAATAAGCGAAGCACCGATTTTGGCAAGACCAAATTACACAAAAAAGTTTTTGATTTTTTCTTTTGCTTTAGAACATACTATCACAGCTGTATTGTTACAGAAAAACGAGGAAAGTTTTGAGCAGCCTGTTGTGTTTTTTAGCAAAAGTCTCAGAGATGCTGAGTTGAAATATGATATATTGGAGAAACATGCCTATGCAATGGTGAAAGCTCTCAAGGCTTTCAAAACTTACGTGTTGCACTCAAAGATCATTGCTTATGTACCCTCTAGCTCTTTTAAAGATATCCCGGTGCAACCAGACAATGATGGAAGAAGAGGCATGTGGTTAGCTAAGATCCAGGAGTTTGAACTAGAAGTCAAACCAACTAAAATTATCAAAGGTCAGGGTTTGGCCAAATTGCTTGCCGAATTGAATTTAAAAGCACTTGGGATAAATCAGCTGCAAGAGAACGAGGGATTTCTGGAAATATATGAGCTTGATGTCACTACACCTACAATCAAAATTCAAGGCAATATTTCTAATTTGTCCTGGTATCACGACATTGTCCATTACCTACTCACGCTTCAATATCCTAGTGAGTTAACCCCGTCTAAAGCTAGGATGCTAAAGTTACATGCTATAAAATAATGTATCATATATGCTAAATTGTATTGGAAAGACCCCTTAGGTTTCCTATTGAGGTGTTTAGTTGAAACTAAAACAGAAGGGGTTATGGATGAATTCCATGTCGAAGTGTGTGGAGTACATCATGCATGGTGAGAAATAGCTTATAAAATATTAAGAGCCGGATATTACTGGCCAAAATTGTTCACAGAGGTGAACACTAAAGTTTGAAATTGTGTCCCTTGTCAGTTGTTCACAGGCAAGCAGAAGGTCCCATCTTTGCCCCTAATTCCAGTTAAAATTGAAGTCCCATTTTAGCAATGGGGACTTGATTTCATTGGAAAAATTCATCCACACTCCAGTGCATAGCACAAATGGATCCTAACTGCTACTGATTATTTCACTAAATGGGTGGAAGCTATCCCCACAAGAAATGAAACTGATTCGGTAGTAATCATTTTTTTGGAAGATAATATTTTATCCAGGTTTGGTTGTCCTCGAAAGATAGTCACTGATAACGTGCAACCATTTAAGTCAATGGCCATGATAAGTTTTTGCCAAAAATATAACATCGTACTAGGACACTCCACAACTTACTATCCACAAGGTAATGTTCTGGCTGAATCATCTAACAAAAACCTAATTACCATGATAAAAAAGGTTTTGACTGAGAACAAGAAAGCATGGCATATCCATTTAAAATATGCTCTATGGGCCAACATAATAAGTACTAAAAAATCAATTGGGATTTCCCCTTTCCAGATGGTATATGGCACTGATGTCATTTTACCAATAAACCTTGCTCTGCCAGTAATGAAACTATGGCAAGATTCAAATGAAGAACCCAACGACGTTACTAGAAGGATAAACCAGTTGGTCGAAGTTCAGCAAAATAGGGCTGAAGTAAATGAAAAGTTGCAAAAATATCAGGATAAAATGAAGGTCTTATTCGATCAGAAAGATAAAGATAAGGAATTCCTCCCTGGAGACTTGGTCCTAAAATGGAAAGCCAGGAAAGAAGACACTGGAAAACATGGAAAATTCGATCCGATCTGGTCTGGCCCATACAAGATTTCGGCCTTTGAAGGAAAAAATGATTTGTTATTAGAAAAACTGGATGGAGACATTCTCAATGCCCTTGTAAATGGGCATCATCTTAAACACTTCATGCAATAATGCGTTTCTAAATTCTCATTGTACATACCGATTTGTTTTCCTGCTTTTTGTATAGATTCCAATATATATATATATATATATATATATATATATATATATATATATATAAAATAAATAAATAAAAGTTTATTTCATGACGTTTCCTAATGATTATAATGTTATGTTATTCGCAGGGAAATTTTCTTACAAAACAATGGACTTGAGGTACTGAAAGGTGACATGCGCAGGTATTCCTATCAAGTATCTCACAATGAAAAAGGTAATGAAGGAGTAATCTTTGGGCTAGAAATATAGGAGCTAATAAAGGTATGAAATCCCATTTTAAAAATTCGGGATAAAAGTCCTAATAAATACGAATGAATAAATCATCGATTCATTTTGTCGAAAAACAAAAAAAACTCAATCAAACAAGTTCTTGTAGTAATAAAAAAGGGGAATTAAGAAAAGGTTATAAAATCTAATTAAGAAAGTCTCTAAGAACAGTCATATGTACAACAGTTTTTCTAAAACCCCCTTACCCTCCCCTTGACCATAGTAAATCATTTTTCTCGCATGACCATGGATGTCTAATCATAAAGTTTCTTGAGAACAGAGGGGTCTCTCTTTGGTCATGAAAAATCTCGAACAAACTTTCAAGAAAAGAGAGTAGGTTGTGTTTTTAGTTCTTTGACTTTAGCTGGATAAAAAACATGTCTAGGTTAATCCTAACCTTATTAGTTATCCTAACATGAATAACTGATTGATTTTTCTCAAGGAAGTTCCCTAGAATAGATGTCAAAAGGTTTCCCTTAGGAAGTTCCTTGAAGCCCATGATTTTTGAAGGCAGGTGAGAAGATTAACCCAGAGCTATTTAAATGAGTTGATAGATTTTGTTGTTAAAAAAAAAATATAAAAAAAAAAATAAAGGGGTTTTTTCAAACAGATATCTTCTCGAGTGTATTGTATACTCATTGATTTCCCCCACTTCAAAAAAAAAAAAAAAATGAATACAGATAGATGGTGAAAGGAAATTCAATATTGATTGCCCCCATCTAGTTCAAAGAGATGAAGAAAGGAAATTCATTATATTGATTTCTCTCATCTCAACATTTAAATGCTTGGAAATAATGAAGTGGTGAAAGGAAATTCAATGTGGGAAGTCGGATAACTTCACTGGGGTACTGAACAAGCTCGCTGGCAGTGAAACAATATCCTCATATCTAATAAAAGCTGTTATACATGAGTTACAAAATGCTATTGTAATTTCTCGTCTTTTCGGCTGGATTTTCATCATAGGTTTCTAGGATCTCCTTACTGGACATAGCACAAATACTTACCTTGATGCAAACAGAATCACGTGGAAACTGATAGGATGGTTGATTTGGTTTTGATTATCTTACACAGATTTGAGGTCAGTTTTAGGAGAAGAAATCTATTGAAAACTCGGCTCGAGATAGTCAGAATTTTTGTTTTTGAAGAGTTTTCAAGGTTAACGTTGAGACCCTAATCTTGTTCGGTTTTTCCCCTAATCTGTTTCTTAGGTCCAAATCATTGACTGCATTACCCAATGAAGGCACTTGGCCTACATGTTCTTCTCCTCCCACAAGGAGATGAGATCCCTAGATGGAGCCTAATGTTGACACGAAGTTTAAATTTTTCTACCCTTTAAAACAAAAGCTTCATCTTTTCCTAAGTCATGGAGCCACCCTTAGTCCAAAAAAGGGAGTCAGAGTCTTTCGTTCCTTTTCAGGTTTCGAGATTCATTTTTTCTCGAGGTATGATCTTCAACCATCACAATTTCTCGGTGCCGAAATCTCGAAACCATTTAACATATTAAACAAATTAAAAAAATAAAAAAAGGGGGAAGAAATAAATGTTACATTTTCCGTCTCTTTCCATAAAGTACTCTTGAATCCGTAATTAATTAAACTCCTAAACGCAATCATCTTTCCATTAATCTTTCACGATTCAAATTTCTTTCTACTAAAGCATTTTCGAACTCTCAACCTTCGAATTCTCGATCCTCGATTTTCCGAAAAGAAAAAAAATAATTAATCACTAATCTTGATTAATTAAAGAATTAATACAAATGATTATCCCCTCACTAATCCCATCGCAATTTTGTGATCCGGGGTTTGCTTATGACATATCTCCTGACAACGGGATCCCCGAAGTTCCGAAATGTGAAATCGCATTTTCTTTAAACAAAGTCTAAGATTAAGGTTAAGTTGTTTTCAAAACAGGATTAGTGATAACTAAGATGCCTTTCGCATTTCGGGAATTGAGGAAGGTAGCAATTTTCAAAACTCCAGTTTTGAAATCGCCAATATACGACGGTATTAATAACGAATAAATGGAGATATTTTTTGACGTGAAAGCGTATCTCGAGGCATATCTTTCCATTAAAGCATTATTTTTTCATCGCCTGTCTCAGTACGCTCGTTATAACACAAATTAAGGGTTAATAAAGGTCCCGTGTTTCGAACTTCATTCTTATCCTTTACATCTGTAGCAAGTCACATTTATCCAGTTTTGCACATATTTCCTCTGTAAACAGGTTTCTGGTCCAGTGCAAACATCATGGCACCTAAGAAGGCACCCAAGAAAAATGAAGAAGTTGCAGAAAGATCGAGTCTAGATGGAGACATTGTATCTGATACAATACCGCATGCCATCGATACCATCGAATCCTGGAGGAATTTTTTTGAAACTCTGGATTATGAAATTAAGAATTTCCCTCATGTTGCCGACAACAAACTCCGAGACATAGCGGAGTCTGATATTCACAAAGTAGCTACACGAACGCGAATCATGACTTATAATGACATGATCAGTTGGGTCTTAGAGAGAACAGATGTGTAGACGAGAAGCATTCTGGACAACTGAGGGGTCGTCATTGGCTCTTTCAGACCACAACATATACAAGTAATGTATAAACTGTCTCCCAATCCCAAGTATATTTATAATAAATATTTCGTGAGTGAGTTTCAAAGGAAAGAATGTTTTGAGTCAGAAAAAACATATCCTGGCATAATCAAAGACTGGTGGAGACATGCAGCAAAATTCAGGGATGACACCCATGGTATTTACGCCATAGCCTCATTAAATGAGTATATGGCCTATGTGGCGATGAATTTATGTATACTTTTCAGGAAGAAAAGTCCAACCCATTTCCCTGCAGAATGGGTACCTCTTTTGCACGAGGCAACAAAAGGTTACAACTTCAATTGGAATAAGATTTTATCCGATAACATAGCGAAGGAGGTCACGAAATATTAGACTACAAGATCCAAAGGCTAACCAATAGCCTTTTATATTTCTGCATACATCATGGATGCTATATGCTTCACAACTCCTTTCCCTTTGATGAATTGGAGTTGGAATCTGACTTACCCGAAACCTATTCATGAATATCATTCTAAACTTTGGGAAGAAAACACCAAGGAATCATTCTATGAAATTTGTCATTTCATGGTGATACCACTACAACAGATGTTGTATGACTGTGCACCTCCCCGCATTTCAGAGTTGGTCATAGGAAGCCTCAGGGAAGTTGCTGACTGGTTTATAGAGGAGAATTTCTCCTACATCATAGTTTTCAGATGTTCAATCCCTCCACATGCACTCCTGAAATTCCTCCCCGACAGATTGGTGTGCAGGGAGGTAGCTCATCAAATAGTAACAGGTGGAATTGGGATAGAACTAAAGACGGCTCAAAAGAATTCTTGGATGGTTTTTCCCATTCAGATTGGGAAGTTTTCACTACTCAACTTGGGTCATTCCAAAGTTGAAGCGACAGCACTGGAGGAGGTCAAGTTGGTAGACCTTGAACACAGGAAACAAGACCCTTACCAGTTAGTGGGAAATCACATGGCCCAATGTAATATGAAGGCTTATGAACATGAGAAGTCCCCTTTTTATGACATGTTCAAAGGGACTAGGACCTATGAGGAGGTGTTAGAGAGGGTACAGACACTTCCGTCAGACTTGCAAGCTAGTTTTCAGACCTTCCAGAAGCATAGATGGAGTGGTTTGCCCAAAGTATTGCAAGGAGAAGCAATCACCCTTCCTCAGGAACAAGAGGATACTCTTCTAGGCTTCGGACAAGAAGCACAGGATAAATTCAATCCCGAGGAAATTCCACTGGAGACTGAAAGGTCTTTGCAGAATGAAGAGGCCGTATAGACAGAAAATCCAGAGACGAAAATAGAGAGGAGGTTTGGGACACCTCTCGAGTCCAGTAAGTCCACTCCCCCTTCATCATCTGTTGTTGATGTCAATATACCTAAGGCCATATGAGAAACAAGATCTACAGAGCTAGGAAGTCCCATAGCTTCCTTCCTTAACCCCTTTACAGCCCGCCTTTGGACTCCCACAGATGGGATCCATATATGTTAGTGATCTCACCCCTATCTCCAGAGATGAGATCCCTCCTTCTGATTATTTTTTCAGCAAAAAGAGGAAGGATATTCTAAAATAATAGGGAATGGTGAAGAAGCATAGGGCCTTGATAGATGGCCATAATTTGGAGGAGGAGGATTTTTCTACAGAGGTAGCAGGCTCCATGGGAGCCATGGAAACAAAAAACCTTTTTACTGTGGAAAACATGAGAACAAGAATAAAGAAAATTAACCACACGATAGCTCAATTGAAAGACCAATTAAAGAATGCTGAGAAAAACATTAGAGAAGAGGTGAATAAAATCTTGGAGTAGGTCAGAGTTGTTGAAAGGAAAGAAATTCAATCACTCAAATCAAGCCTGGATGAAATGAACCAGAGGATACAATCAAGTCAGGCGTGTTGGATCATGTTGTCATTGATGCCAATGGTTTGATTGATTGATGTCAAGCGATTGATTGATGTCAAAGGATTGATTGATTGATGATTGATGTAATATAATATGTATTGTACTTGATGAAAATTCATAGATGAAGATGGATCAATGAGTTTTCATTGATACATGATGAATATGGATCGATGTGGTTTCATTGGTATATGATGCATTGTTGTAAAAATGTATAGATGACTCATTATTGTCTTATCATGATTGATAAGGTGCACAAACGATTGAACTCCAAAGTGGTCCCCTTATGGTGAAATCCCTCATGGGAAGATGCTTTACGGATTGAGTTATCCTAGAAGAATGGTTGGAGGACCCATGCTTGTATGAGGAATAACAAGATGAAGATCAAGGAAATTGTTGGTGAAACTATCCTGGATGGATAATGCTTGTCATGCCATTTCTGGTGGTATGTGGAATGTCACATAACTCCTCATGGTTTGAGAGTTATGGCCTTACGAAGATGAAGGACCCCCACATGAAGGCTTGAAGCCTCCAAGGTCAAAGAAGTCAATGTCAGGCTGCTAAATTGAAGATTTAAATGACCTGAAACACTAAATTGTCAAACCAGGGTTGGTAAAATTTGATTTGATACACAGTATGCATAGGTAAGGCTCTAGTCTCTATCTGAATGTTATCCTTAGAATAAAACACACACTTATTCTGAGCACTTGAATCTGAATGACTATCTCGAAGCTTAGCATTTCCTATTTAGGCCATCAACAGAAAACAATCTTGTGCTCAAATGCTGGTACTGCTATTTCTATTCAAAAGTGTGGTTCCACAAGATTATTTTACCTCTATGTCCGATCATCTACCATCATCATTTCTATTCAAGTCATGACACAAAGAGTATTTTC
>ML780865.1:1599982-1633576 GCA_009831015.1 Picea engelmannii | reverse complement strand
CATGGTGTATTGTGGTGTATTGGTGTAACTCTTATACTATTGTTCATTTCTCATTGGATATAATTGAATGGTTTAAGTATAAGTTGAAAAAGGTTTTAAATTGTACTTGATACTGATTCACCCCCCTCTCAGTATCAACACTTATATCGGCCAACGGAGCTGCAAAACCCATCAGAGTGAATTAATCCAAACGGATTGGGTTAATTAGACAACCCTGGACTGGATTCACTCCTCCAGTTGACGAGCAGTCAATTTTTCCTGTCAACAAATGGCGCTAGAAGGAGGGAATAAAAACTATTAATCGCACGAGGAGGTCGCAAGACTCCTCCACCACCTACCTGCTCACCTATAGTAACTAGAATTCGTTAAGATGTCAACATTGTCCCTCAAATAGAAACCACATCAAACGATGATCCACGGATCACAGTTGAAACAGTAACTCCAAATCCCACAGGTGGCGACATACAAGAGATTGTTCGTTAATCCCTCATAAGAACGCACAGTGCCTTAGCTCGTATCAGAAAACCAGGTCAACCTTTGAACCAACCATTAGACTTCTCTGATATCAGGGAACAACTCACAAGTACTAATCTTACCTTAAACCCTACATATCCATATCATATCCTCACTCCTGCCACAGGAGGATCTGGTATTCCACCATCACCACCCCCTTCATCTCCTTCTTCTTTCGGAGAAGAATCCTCAGACGAAGGCAGTTCCTCATCTTAGCCTTCGAAACCACCCACACCTATGGCCAATCCGAACAATCTCGCCAGACCTTGGCTTGACCAAGATGCAGTGGCCATACCTGGGCCCCAACATCCTTTACCTAAACAACCAGAGAAATGGCTCCCTAAATTTGACCTAGACTCCAAGCAGATCGTTGAAGATCACATCAAAAAGTTTATGCTAGCCATTAGGAAACATAGTGTCGAGAACGAAGACGTAGTGTGTAGATTGTTTCCCTACACCTTTGAAGGCAATGCCTCTACCTGGTACTTTTCTCAACAACCCCACACCATCGTGTCATGAGATAAATTCGAGTCCTATTTCCTTGAGAAGTTCGGAGATGACAAGTCTCCTGAAGTCCTAGTCATGGAGATTTCTAGTTTAAAAATGAACCCCAAAGAAAATATAAAAGACTTTAATCAAAGGTTCCTGACATTAAAGAACCAAATCCCCATGGATTCGATGCCTGCCAAGAATCTTATTGTCGCATACTACATGAAAGCCTTACATCAAAACATATCCATTTGGGTAAAGAGGTCCAAGAAATCCACATTGTTAGAAGCCTTCGAAGAGGTGAGTCAAATCGAGAAAGATATTCTCAGCTTAAAAGAAAATATTGGCAATGAGATAGAGACCAGTTCATCATCCAAGAAGAAAATAAAAATCCTTCCTAGACCTCCCCAAAATAAATCTCAACCTGAGAGTTTGGATCTATAAAACTTACAGAAAGTCGTTCAGAAGTTATCCAATCAAGTTATAGATTTGAAAAATCTGCTGAAGAGGCTTCTTCGAGAAAAGGGCCTTACAAACCCCCTTTTAGGAATCCTTTTCCCACAAACCGACCTAACTCAAATTATGAAGGCCTAAATCTAGAAAGCCTACAATTTTCTATTCAAACGATCCTAGAAGCACACGATAACTTGATTCCTCCCAAGATTCCTGAAGAAGTAGCTGAACAAGAGATAGTAGAAGAAGATGAATCCTCTTCGAACATTTTTAGAAATTTTTCGGATAGCATTTTTCAAGCTAATTTCGAAACAGTGCATCCTTACAATACCAGGAGCAAGACAACAAATAAGCCTTCTTCTGAAATTGTGACTATTGTGCCTCCTAAACAGTCTAAATCAATTGAGACTAAACATAATTCAGCAAACCCAAGTTTAGATTATGATTTGATAGAAGATCTAAAGAAACTTAGGGCTAACATTTCTGTTTACAAATTATTAAAATTCCCTTTTCTTTTGCAAAGATGCTATATAATATTGCGGAGAACAACAAAAATAGCAATCCGAACAACAACAAAGGTGTTCAAAACATCCCCAAAATTCCTCAGAAGGCCTTCGCCAAAACTATATCCAAGCCTCATGATAAAAGAGAACTTCCTGTAAATAATGTAACAAATGTAGATAAACTAGTTTCAGAAGCTATGATTAAAAAACAACAAGCTTCTACTATTAATACTCGCAGAAATTTCCCTCCCTTTTTGTTGACTTTTGAAATTTTCAATAGGAATGTACATAATTGTATGGTAGATTCAGGTGCATCATCTAACATAATTCCTTGGTCTGTCATTCAAAAAATTAATTCCGAAGTTCAACCATCCACCTTGAAAATTATCTAGCTTGATCGAACTAGTGTTAAAGTGATAGGCGAATTAAAAAATGTGCTTATCAGATTATCATCTAATCCTAAAGTCCATCTAGTGATTGATATCATTGTTGTAGATGTCCCAGAAGTATATGGTTTGTTTTTAAGTAGAGTTTGGTCAGAACAATTACATGACTATTTTGCAACGGATTGGTCTCACTCATGGTTGCCCGAGAATGGAAAGCCTAACAGAATCAAGGTAAATCATGAATGTTATTTGAAGTTCACAGTAACTGATTTAAATGGTCCCAATGAACCATTCACTCCTTCTACCAATTCACTTGAAATACAGGGGATGGACACTTTTTTTGGCAATTTCATGGCTGAAACTTCTACCATCACTGACCCGGAACAACAATCTAAAATTATGACATGCACACAGTCAACAACCTTCTCTCAGTGGTCACATGCACATGACGAAAATCAAATATGGTCTCTTTACTTTGATGGGTCAAAATCTAAGGAAGGAGCTGGTGCAGGGTGCGTGCTCATCGATCCAGTAGGTAACAAGACTTTGATTTCTTGCCAGTTAGAATTCGAATGTACAAACAACACGGCCGAATATGAGGCACTCCTGCAAGGTCTCATAAAAGAACTAGATTTAAACATTCAGAATTTGACTGTTTTTGGTGATTCAGAAATAGTGGTTAGATAGGTAAAAAATTCTATCCACTGTTTATATATGCACCTTAAAAGCTATTAGACTGAGGTATGGAATTTGATGAACAATTTTTCTACTTTTAACATAAATTCTATTCCTAGATTAAATAATTCTGAGGCCGATTTGTTAGCTAACGTTGCCTCAAAACCTTTTCCTGCAGAATGCCTATCTCCGAATGCATTTTCCGTCGAATTGTTGTTCAGACCGTCTGTTCCGGACAACATCACGAATTGGAGAGTCTTCGATGATGATCAACAGATCATAAATTTTCTGCATATGGAAGAAACTTTCCAGGGCGCAGTGATCGACGAAGGTACCCATGACGAAAATCTTCACAACTTTACGGTAATACTAGATCCGAGATCGCCGGAATCTGCATCAAACATGGTAAACTCTATCCCGAAATCTGTGGTTAGGTTAGAAAAATTATGTGATCTTCACGATAAGTTCAGGAAATCAGTGAATTGTAAAATGAATAGTTCCTCCTTGACACATGAAAAAGTAAATTTGGGAACTAAAGACAACCCACAGTGCATTAATTTTTGGTTAGGGTGTTCTGAGCAAGAAAAGGTAGCATTTATTAAGTTGTTTAATGAATTCAAAGATGTTTTTTCCTGGACTTATGACGACCTAAAAACCTTTGATCCTAATGTTGTTCTAGAGTCTATACTTAAGGCTTAGAAGTACAGTGTCTAGGCATCCGAAAGTGGGTAAAAGGTGGGGAAGAGAGAAACATCAACCTTCGGTAAAGGAAACTAGGGAAGATTTCTACGTTGGCATTGTCTAGCTTCCAACTGTTCCTGGATAGTTATATCCTGTTCAATGGCTGCCCATGAACGTTCAAGTTCAACCCGGTTAGTAGTTGTTTTAAGAATAGTATCGAAAAGGTTTAAGGCAATGTGCGTTTGGTTTGATAGTCTGGGTTTGATATTGGGCTGTGTTGGTACAGGGACAGTCATGGAGGAACAATAAAAGTAGGAAAAAATTCAGAGAGAGATTAAGTGCCGTCTCAATTTGGTCATATAAAAGAGAATTTACGGTTTCAGGAATAAAATAGGGATGCAAATCAAAGGCTCTTTCCCGTAACTGAGTTATATCTTAATAAAATGTATGAGGTGGGAGAAAAACATTTAGCTGTCTATGATGTAAGGCTCCTATCAAGGGAGAATCTCACATATAAATAGAAGAGGAAAACTGTAAAGAAATAACCGATGTAGCATAGAATATATGTAGAATTCTGAAAGTGTTGACTGGTCTTACACCCATTGATAGCTGGTACAGAGGAAAAATAGTAAACAATTACAGAAAACCAAAATTCATTCTCTATAGTAGTGGTCGTACTAAATTATAACGAAGCATTCATCAGTTATGAATATGAAATGAAATGAAAATATGAGATACAAGGAAACAAACTCATAACACAGTCATGACGAAATTGAGAATCTTCAGATTTTCTTTTTATTAGCTCTAAAAAATTGTAAAAACTCTAATACAATCGACACAAAAAGGTCCAACCTTTTTTCCTTCTTTCTATGGTATATTTATACAGTTTACAATAAGATAGAATCTCAATCGTTACAAAATTTTGGTTATGATAGGGAGGAGAGAAATCGCTCCATTTATTCTCCTCTGTCTTCACTTGGTGCTAGACATTTGTCCTCGTGCGTGCTCAGTACAGGTGACACATTTTTCAACCAGCTAAGATATTAGCCTCGACGGTTCTTCTTGACAACTGGCTTAAAAAAAGTAACATTCTCGAGCTAACTGCGACAACCTATCTTCCATCTCTCTGTTTATGATGTCGATAGTGCATAATTGCGCGCTTGGTTTGATCATACATTTGTCTATTTGGATTATGTTTGCCATAGTCACTTGGGAGATCTCGACCGAATCCCTTTCTTCTTTTTCCTTTAAATCAAGCGAGATTTTTTCCATATTCATCTGAATCAAAGCCTCGGCACTACCTCCACTATCAATACCTAGCAGATCCCCATCTATAGAACTGAAATCCTCTTCCAAGGCATTTGTTACCTTTTTGGCTTGCAGCTTGCCTTTCGAGATGCTGTGCTCCCATTCTTTCAATAGAATGTTTCCTCTGGTCTGCTCCAAAATGGTGAACCTGGGAGTACTTCCCGAATCCCAGTTGTTTGTGGCTATCATAGCCTCTTGGAAGGTGACTCATGCTACTCCAGCTTCCATTTCTCTAGCAGATAAGTTCTCTGAAACTTGGTTGACTAGCAAACAATTATCTCGGATCGCTTCTACCTTGCCGAGTAAATTTCGTTGGGCCACAGAGACTCTACCCCGAACTTCATCGTCTGGGACTGAAACATCCTGATATCTATCACCTTGCTTTCGACTATTTCCACCCTAGCCTGCAGCTGTTGGATCAAATCGTTTTGCTAACTGGATTGTATCTAACCATCCCAAACCACCAGTTTCACTTGTTCGAGCTTAGACTTGAGAAAATCTATCTCATTTTTATCGGCTAACCTTGCTTGCTCTATACCCACACTCGCCTGGTCTTTGGCAGTCTCCGTTGCTGTGGCTAGTCTAGCTTCCGGGGTCTTGATGAGGCGGTTCTTTCGTTTTAGTTGGTTTTTTAGAAGCCTGACTGAAAACTAATTCACCGAGGCATATGCTCCTAATGTCCCTGCTATCTCAGTCACAAATTGTTCATTTTTCTTGTCCTTCCCATCAGTTATAACTTTGTATTTCTTGGCTATCGACTCCCCTTCTTGGTAAAATTCTCTCTTTACCACTGCTTTTCTCTTCTTATCGAAGAAGAAATCATTCGAAGGGATCTCTTCTACTCTTATAGGCCTCAAATATTCATTGAAGATCCACCTTGCGTCAATATTTCCTTGAGTCGACTGTAAGGGAGTAACTGATGTGATAGGTTCTCCGACTTGTTTTGCTAATTTTCCCAGAGTAGTAACTAGACTCTGCTTCTTCAGAGGGTCGAGATTTTTTATTTTTGATTTCAGACTCTTGGTTTTCTCTCCCTCATCCTGGTGTTTTTCTTGATCAAGGTTCTCATCCTTAGAACCCTCAACCTCCTTTTATTTGATCTCTGCCATAGCTAGACTCTCACCCCGCAACACTGCGGGAAGACAACTGTGTCAATGTTCTTGGAACTTCAGAACATCGGCTCTCTCCTTGGGTGCCAAGGTTTGTATCTGAGATAGAATATCGGCATAAGACCTTGTGCCTCGAAAAATGTCATCTGAGGGTAAATTCTCGTGCTCAAATATCTTGAGCCCGCAACTGGCCAGATGATTTCTCACAACCCTCTGCGGATCATGCTTTTTATATTCGATGAGGACCATATTTAGGTCCTCCAGGGCTGCTGCCTCAGCTTTGGCATGCCCAAAATCTAATAAAGAATAAGAATTTAAATGAACAGGAAAATGTGGCCATACCTTATTTGAGTATCCCTTAAGCTCCTTTCTTATACCACCGATTATTGTTTGTCTGGAAACCTCGCGACAAGCCAACTTGTCGGGAATGAATAATGGCAGTGGATGGGGGGGAACAGAAGCCCTGAAAACTCTGAGGTACGAAAATTCGGCCTCCACATACCAGTCGACTATGCTGCTCAGATTTGTCACTATACAGTCTGAAATCCTGGGTGGTGGGTGACCGAAAATAGTGACATGCAGAGGCACCATCACCTAGTTGAAGATTTCGTACACGAAATTTGCAGCTTTGTTTTCCCATAATTTTGAATGATAGACATGTATGGGCTCATCTTCTGTTGGAGTCCAAATCCAATTCATTAAGGGAAATGGTGTCAAAAAACAAACGACATCCATAATGTATGCAGACATGAAGAATGAAGACACCTTTCCACTATCTTTCTGCGCCTGATACTCTGTGATTTGACTGGTCAAGCTGTCAGACAACATTTTCGCCTAGTTGAAGGAACTGCCTTCGGTGACACAAAACATTAGAGGCACCCATGGAAGATAAAAATGTGAGGTGTCCTCTTTCCCGTATAGCCTGCATGTCATCATGGCAATGTACTTGTACTGCGGTTCTAAAGAAGCGATTGAATATATGTTGTGGCTATCGGCCCTGAACTTCACGGTGTTTGAAACCCAATCTTTTGTTAAACTGGACATGGTTTTATCATACTGTAAGAATTCCTTCTGCTTGAACTCGTCCAAGAATTCTGCGTCATATGTGTAGTCGGACATTGTAGGTAGCTTATACATGGCTTGGAGATGTTCCGGCCTGAAAGTCCCGATGGTGACTTTCTGCTCATTTATGATGGTTCTAGTCGGTATGTCCACATGGTCTAATGCCCATCGGACCATGTCATAATATGGAAGCAATCGTGGCCTGGCTGCTACTTTGTGCATTCCAGATTGGATGACTATTTTGTACTTGGTGGTTATATCATCTTTTTCGTTGTCACTGGAGTCATCGGAATAATCCACCAATTCTGCTTGCACAACATCTGAAATGAACGACCAATTCGGGACCAAGTCGATACTTCGAGGTGAAGTATCAACAACGTTGTCCGAGCCTTGTCTCGAAACCTCAACACTGGCTTTGGATGCTTTTCGTGGAGCCATGGCTGGGGATTGTGCTTTAGCTCTTCTACGATAGAAATACGTATACATACAGAAGTCAGCTTGCTCCGAGATAATTTTCTTTGCATAATATGAAAATGAATTTGTTATAATGAACCACAACTCTTATATATATTTTAAAACTCGGTACCTTTCAGAACAGGCCTGTCAAATCATATTTAGAAATAAATTTTGCCATAAAAATATGATATTTATTCGTCGATTTTCCCTATTTCCTAATTAATGCCATAAATTTTGGCAGTTTAAAATATCAGTTGGCATGTGGAACGAATAAGGCTACCTCAAAAGTCGTGCAAGCATCGAAACACTGGATATGTATCGATTTAGCTTAATTAATCCGGTTTTACCAACGTTAATGAATATTTCAGTACTCGTTATATGGAGGATTTTACTTTAACACTTTGAACCTCTGACACCTGAGACTGCGATGATTGATTTTGGTTAATAAAAGCGTAATCGTGATTAGGGGCTCAATTAATTTCATAATTATTATATTCACCATATCGCGACTCGGAGCTTCGAAAATAAGTTTCTGGGAGGTTTTCATGCCGAGCTACGAAACCGCGAGATCGCGATAATACGAATTAATAAAAATGAAAGATAAACACGGAATTAGTGATTAATTAATTACGTTTATATCCTTATCGTGACTTCGCGAGTCGGGGCTGAGATGGTGTAACTTTTAAAAAAGAAAACGCCGAGTGGCGAATTGCCGACAGAACTTTTACCATGGTTTAGCTCTTACTTTTAACCTTGACATGGGTTACTAAAATGAGGACCTCGTGTTCTCGGCTATCGGGGATACGACAAATAAAATTTTGGATTTGGTGAACGCCGAGGTGTGAAAACCCGATGACGTTTAATCATGGTTTAGGGAAAACTTTACTCTCGTTACTGCCCTAGGTGAAAAATTAAAGCGATTTCGCTATTTTGTAGCTTAGGGCGTGTGAACCACATGACTTATAGTATCCGACCTATGAGGTCCCGAGGTAGAACAAAAGAGGAAACATTTTTACGAAAGGTAGGAATCGCCTCGAGAGTACAAGAATCATCACTGTTTGCACTGATAAAGCTTCAAAGATTTTGAAACCACAGATGGAAAATATGAAAACCATCTTTCGATTTCGAGCGTTAAAAAATGAAATTTGTGACGAGCTAGAAAACAAAGGCGGCTCCAACATAGGCTCCAACTAGGGATCCCACTTTCTTGTAAGGCGGGAAGAACAGTAGACCACGTGCCAATATTGGGTAAATGGAGTCAATAACTTCAATCAGGCAAAAAGGTTCCTGAGAACAGGGTAATGAAGGGGGAAAGAAACTTCGTTCTTTACCTCAAAAAGCTTTTTCAAAATCAGATACTCTTTTTAAACTTTTAGTTGTAGTCCCTTTCACAAATTTCCCTTTCCCGCTACTAAATTTAGGTCTACTTTAAGAGAATCGAAACAGTCCTAGGAGACCCAACAGATCTTGCAGCTATCGACTTGCATCAAAAGAATAAGATTATATGTTTTTAATTGGGAAGTCCCGTCTAAATTTGGGATGTGGATCAGGTTTTAAAAAGCATTGGTTACCAGAGTAGAGTGATATTCATGTATAACAACCTTACAAATATCTCAGATATTGCTTCACTGCTAGAGAGCATGTTCAGTACCCCGGTGAAGTTATCTGGCCCCTTTTACTGAATTTCCTTTCACCACTTTGAAATATATTCATGCACTTAAATCCTTAGATGAGGGCAATCATTTCTGAATTTCCTTTCATCGTCTCTTGGACTAGGTGGGGGAAATCATTTATGAATTTCCTTTCACCACCTGTCTTATAATTTGATTTTTAGAGCGCGAAGATGGGGGCAATCATTTTGTATCAGGGCTGATATCTATGTAATATTTTGCATTATAGGTCTGTCAACTTACTTTGATTACTCGGTACCAAACTTCGCTTGACCTTCACAACACCTTCGTTCTTAGGGAGAAAAAGGAAAATAACTTTTTTAGGGAATTCTATTTGAGCAAGATTCAATCCTCCGATGCCGTTGAAAAACCTTGGAAAGTTAGGATCACTCTAAACGTTCCTTCGCTTAGCAGGTGATCGAGTAGTTGTGAAGACCATCTTTCTGTCCACAATCTGCTTTGAAGCTCACGAGGTTGAAACGAATTTTTTTTATCCCTTCGTATATGAAACAAAAAGATGGTGACTTTTTTAAAAGGTAAACCCGAAGATAGAAAGGATGCCAGGTAGTGACTTACTAATTGAAAATATAGAGGTCAAAAAATTCAAAACTGACTCTCGTAGAGATTTTCGGGGATACTTTACTTTGACTGACTGTTTTTAAATTTGGGTGAATCGTTTAAATTGTCTTAATTTTTCCAAAGATTATCAAACTAAGAAATGACTCTGTTATTTATCATTTCAGTGGATGTTGCTATTTGAGTGAGGTTACCTTGGTTTTCTTTAATAGTCCTTTAGAACATGTCTTTTGAGAAATCTCATTTTTACCTTTTTGTTTCAATTTCTTTGCACAATATGAAATTTCTTAGGTATCACCTGTTTAAGCCGATTTGTTTCTGACACCAACTTTCAGTTTACTTCTCCTGCTTGTTTTGTATGCAGCTGGAATCCTATAAGAGGCAAATACAAAGATTATCCAAAATGTGTTGAAAGTTCATGAACGAAAAAAGAAAATCAAGAGCAATGTTTAAATGAAAATACATATATGTACACAAAATATATATAAAATAATAAATGAAATTTTATTTTATTTTTTTAATCTGGCGACTGTTACGTCATGTAATGCTTCAAATACCGCCCGTTGAGGACTTCACCATCTATATTTTCCAGTAGGAAAGAATTTTTTCCTTCCAAAGCCGAGACCCTGAATGGCCCATACCAGAGGTGGTCAAATTTACCATGTTTTGCTGCTTCTTCCTTTCTTGCATCCCACCTTAACACTAAATCACCTGGGAGGAATTCTCTGTCCTTTTATTTGCGGCTGAATAACACCTTCATGTCATCTTGTTACTTTTGCATCTTTTCATCTACTTTGACTCTATGCTGTTGAACCTCAATCAACTGATTTATTCTCCTGGTGACATGATTGGGTTCCTCATTTTGATCTTGCCATAATTTCATCACTGATAGCGCTAGTTTTATAGGTAGGACAACATATGTCCCATAGACCATTTGAAAAGGAAAAATGCCGATAGACCTTTTAGTGCTTATGCGATTCGCCCACAATGCGTATTTTAAGTGCACATGCCAAAACCTTTTGTTTTCATCCAATACCTTCTTTATTATATTTACCAGGCTCTTGTTGGATGACTCGGCCAATCCATTTACCTGGGGGTAATATGCTGTGGAATGGCCAAGAACGATGTTATACTTTTGATAGAAGCTGATCATAGCCATAGATTTAAAGGCCTGGGCATTGTCAGTAACTATCTTTCGGGGGAAACCGAATCTTGACAAAATATTTTCTTCTAAGAAATCGATTACCACCAAGTCTGTTGCCCTTTTGGTTGGAATGGCTTCCACCCACTTAGTAAAATAATCTGTAGCTGTTAATATCCACTTGTGTTGAGCACTAGAATTGGGATTAATCTCACCTATGAAGTCTAGACCCCATTGCTAAAATGGGGCTTAAGCTTTGACTGGAACTAGAGGCAGTGCCAGGAGCTTCTGTTTACCTGTGAATAGTTGACAAGGGTTGCAGGCACACACTTTGGCATTGACATCTGAAAAGAATTTTGGCCAGTAGTACCCAGCCCTCAAGATATTGTAAGATGTATCTCTCCATGCGTGATGCCCCCCACAGGATCCCTCATGAAATTCATCTATAACCCGCTGAGTTTCCGATTCAGCTAAACAGACTAACATGAAACTGAGTGGATCTTTCCAATATAGCTGACTTTCAGTGATACAATATTTAACTACATGGAGTTTTAAAGTTCTGGCTTTAGATGGTGATAGCTCATTTGGGCATTTTAGAGTTAGCAAGTATGACACTATGTCTCTGTACCAGCCCGATGATAAGAACTTCTCTTCGATCTTGTTTGGACTTGTTTCCTCATTCAGTTCGTTTAGGTTCGTGTCTTTGTCGCCTTCCTGCAGGCAATTGATATCTAGGGCTCTGAAATTCGACTCAGCTAAGAGTTTGGCTAGGCCTTTCCCTTTTATCAATTTGGTCGGGTTGACTTCCAGATTAAATTCTTGGATTTTGGTGAGCCATCGCCCTCTTTTTCCATCGCTGTCTGGCTGTACCAATATATCTTTCACAAAACTGGTAGGCACATACGCAATTATCTTTGAGTGTAGTACATACGTTCTGAATGCCTTTAATTCTTTTACCATGGCATACGCCTGTTTTTCTATTATATTATAATTCAGTTCTGCGTCTCTAAGGCCTGAAAAAGTCGATCAGTTGTTCGAATCCTTCTTCGTTCTTTTGTAGGAGCACCGTGGCGATAGTGTGTTCGGAGGCAAATGAGAAGATAAGAAAATCTTTTAGATAGTCGGGGCTTGCTAACACAGGTGCCTCACTTATGACTTTCTTAATATGCGTGAATGATGCTCTGGCCTTGGTTGTCGAATTTACTCCACTGTCCTTCTTCAACATACCTGTGATCAATTTTACAATCTCAGTGAAATTCAGGATAAACCTTCGTAAAAAAATTATTCTTCCTAAGAAAGATTGAATCTCTTTTACATTTCTGGGAATATTTATAGTATTTATTGCTTCAATCCTCTTAGGATCAATCCTAATTCAATCCCTAGATATGATATGACCCAAAATATTACCTTCCCACATGGTGAAATGTGATTTCTTTGGGTTTAAAGATAGACCAAACCTGCGACATTTTTTGAAAGTATGTTTGAGATGAATCAAGTGTTCTTCGTCAGTTTTAGAGAAAACCGTCAAATCGTCGAGGTAAATGACTACAAACTTATCCCTTTCTCCAATGAAAGTGATTTCCATAGCGTGCTATAATGTGGCCCCTGCATTCATCAAACCAAAAGGCATTTTTTCATACATGAACGTACCCCATGGCGTGGTGAAAGCAGTTTTCTCCCTGTCTTGTTCATTCATGGCGATTTGATTATAACCAGAGAACCCGTCAATCATAGACATTCAGTTAGCTCCAACTACTTTCTCTAACACATGGTCCATTTTGGGCAGCGGATAGTTGTCCTTGAGAGATGACTTATTAAGATTCCTGAAATCCACACACAGTTTGATTTCCCCGCTCTTTTTCCTGACCGGGACCAGGTTTGCTACCTAGTCCGAATATCTTAGAGGTACGATTATTTTCGTGTCTAGAAGTTTCTTAACTTCTTTTTCAATCATAGGTAACAAAATGGGGTTGATCTGTCTAAGCTTTTTCCTAAAAGGTTTGACCCCATGCTTCAAAGGTATCTTGTGATCAATTATGGAAGTGTCATATGTTCTTAACTCATCATAATACCAGGCGAAAACATCCTTATACTGTCTGAGTAGGTCTTTATACTTACTTTTTATTTCAGGAGGAAGGAACTTGGATATTTTTACTATCCTGGATTCTGCTTTAGTTCCTATATCATAGTCCTCCACTTCTTTTGGTTGGGGTTGTAAAGTGGATTTTACAGGTACGTCATTCTGATCAAAAAGTCTTTCTAAAGGAATCAATCCTTTCAGAATCTGGTTGTTTTTAAGGACCAACATACGATGATCCGTAATTTTTTCTTGGAAATCTTTAGGATCTTCCCCTTCTTGCATGATCCATATCAGGCCATTTTGATTTTCTTGGTCTGCATGTGTTTCAGAGAATTCACCCACTACTTTAATAAATTTATTAATTTGTTTGTCATCCTCAAAGACCTGGCAGTGTTGGATATTGTCTGGTATAGATGGTCTGTGTCTGATTTCAATGTGATACTTCAATTCAAAATTCATGGGAGGAGAGAAGGTTGAAGCTGCTTTAGCCAATGCATCAACATGTAAATTCAATGCGTGAGGGACAAAGTGGACATTTACGGATGAGAAAAAGTTTTCCATGAGATCCCAGGCACAATTTCTATATGTTCTTAATATGGGATGCTTGGCTTGTTACTGTCGCTTTATCTGTCTGACTATTAACTCTGCATCACCATATACCTCTAAGTTATTTATATTTAGCTTCTTAGCAACCTCTAATCCTAAGACCAATGCTTCATATTCGCATACATTGTTAGTGTAATCTATATCCCACTGCAGTTGGTAGGAAAAAGGAACAATGAACTTACCTTCGGGAGCCACTAAAAGCACTCCTCCACCCGCCCCTTCAAAAGATGAAGCACCGTCAAAATACATTTTCCAGACACCGGTGTTACAAAGATCCTCTGTCATGTAACTTGACTCTTCTCGCTCTATATCATTTTCCTTCGGACAACCATCTAAAGCATCATCAAAAGACAAGATACAATTTCCTAGATCTTGGTCCGCGATGTAAATAGGGAAATTATTTGGGTTTTGAGGGTCGCTCACTGTATATGCTAATATCGTTTCTCTGTACAACTGAGTAAACTGACCACCAAACACAAGAATTGTGGCGAACGTCATATCCAATTGAAGAGAGACCCCCAACTTGGCTCCCCATGACCTAGACAACAATAAGCCATACTTAGGGGGAATATCTGCAATAACCACATCCATCAGGATACTCTTAACCAGGACCGACGCCAGGGTAACTACCAAATCCTTTATCATCCCCATACACTTAACCCTTCTTGAGTCAAAAGAGTAAATATCTCCATAAGGTCTGGTGATCTGGAGGCCCAATTTGTCCATGATAATCTTAGGCATAATGTTATGGGAGGCTCCGGAGTATAACATGCAATTATGTAGCAATTGATCATACACATTTAAAGTGATATAAAAGGGAGAAATTGTGTCTTTGGCCCCTTCAAAATTAGGACCAAAAGTGATGTTAGGTTTTTCATCTTCCAGGTTTAAAACATCAGACTGGCTTTCTAGCTCAGGGACACCCATCGCTTTGGTAATCTGCTTCTGATAAACGGGGTTTTTTGCTAATTCTACCAAAGGGATTGGTATCTTAATTTTATTTATCTCATTTTCAAAACTAAAAGCCCCGCTCACCTTGTCTGTTTCTTTGGTTGAGACTTTCGAATCCTTCCTTTCTGACTTATTCATCTGGACCGCTTTATTACTCATGGTCCTGGTTGAAGACGTAATTTTATTTACTGTTTCGGTTCCTTGTGCTTGGGTTTCAACTTTTTCTAATTCAGACTCTTGTGTGCTTACTACTTTAGTTTTGTTGTTGGGTAATAAGGTCTCTTCCAGAGTAGGCTCATAAGTTTGACCTCTTTGGAGGATTTTCTTGGGTTGAGCAGTTGAGATGGGCTTACTCTTAGATCTTAAGTTATACTTGGGTTGGATCTCAACCATTATCATCTCAGTTTCTTGTTGAGATTCACAGAGATCAGTGTGATCACCTTCTTCCCCCTTATTCGATGGTTGTTGTGTGTTTAGAGATATTTCATAGTCTTCTCGAGTCAGATATGGTTGAGTGCAGTCATCACCGAAGTTCGTGACATCATTATCCGAATCTCCAAAGTCTTGAAAATCGTTCGCTCCTATAAAATTTTCATTCTTTAAGGGAGCTTGTATTTTTTGATCTTCATTTTTGATTTGTCTTTGCTAGTTCGGGGGGTTGGGGTTCCTCTTGAAATCCTTTTTGGGGAAAGAGTCAGCTTTGGCCTGTTCGATCTCCATTCTGGATATTTTATTAGACATATATTTAATTACTCTAGCCATATCGTCTACCCTATCATCTGCGGATCTATTAGACCCCGATGGACCTGCTTGTTCTCTAAAGCATTTGGTCTCTCAGTTTCCTATTTCTAATTTAGCTTTAAGCTTACCCGAAGCCATCATATTAGACTCTATTTCTACCGCATTGTCCTGCATTCGGTTTAGGGTGGCTCCCCTTCTTTCTCGCAAAAGGAGTGCAAAGTCCAGTTCGAAAGCTCCGGTGAAAGTTACTTTGGCCGTGGGTTGGGATGGTTTAACCTTAGATGGGATTTTATTATACAGTTTGTTGAATCTTTGAATAAATTCCATGACTGTTTCTGAATTCTTTTTTCTCAAAGACCCAAATTCGGTTAAATAATATAGATGATCTTTTCTCTCGCCCCATTGTCTGAGGAAAGCATCTTCCAAAGCATCATAAGACAAGATAGATGTTGCAGGTAGGATCCGAAACCAAGTTTAGACCTGGCCTTCGAAGTTTGGAAAAAAAGTCTCGAATATACATCCTCATGCTCGATACCTAGGATATATGTGAATTGGTGAAAGAAATTAATATGTTCGGCCGCTGTCAGATCCCCTTCCCCAGTGAATTTTGGTAAATTTTTTATGTAATTTTCGAGGAGGTCATGTAGAGGGACGGGCAATACTAAGGGAGCATATATGGCTTCAACTTTCGCAAACAATCTGGGAGGGGGGGAAGGCCCTTGGCCTCCAGCTCCTCCTAGAGGGGCTCCTCCCCCTCCTCCCCCAATAAACCCTCCACCTCCTCCTATAAACCCTCCACCTCCTCCTCCGACAACTGCCATCGTTATTTGTGGGAAGTTGTAAAGGGGGTTGCGGAAAATTAAAAGTGAATCTTTATTTTCTTCGCTAAGAGGAAAACCCGACGAGGAAAGATAAGGAACGCGAGGACTCGGTTCCTTGGATTTGCAAGAGATGAAATTAGGAGAACCGACGGGTGTGGAAACCAAATGTGTAACACACTCTTTAGAATTTGATGAGGCTGGGAAATTTAACTGAAGGAAAGAAGGTATGTCAACTGTCGACAAACTTTCAAGGAGGCCCTTTCCTTTGTGTACTAAGGGGATTGTCGAATGAATCTCACTTCTAACTTCGGAGCAGTTTGGAATTAAAAATTTAGTATCAAAGAGAGGACTGTGTGAAGTTGAGGGTTCAGAAGAACTCTTAGTCTTCAGTTGTGGGGTTTTAAGTTTGTAAACTGCAACGGTTGGCTTAAGAGAGCCTTTTTCCTTTAGAATCTTCTCGAGATCGGTAATGAGCGTAATCTGCTTACCATCTAGGTTTTGTCTGGTATTCCTTCGACCGAATGCCAGTTTATTATTCATGGAGTCACCATGTGAAAGATTAGAAATCCTTAAAAAAGGTGTGTACTCTTTGTTCACTATCAAAGGGTAACACTTTCAACAAAAAACAAATGTTGTTTTCCCAGGGAAAAGATTTCATAACTTCGGTCCCCAACAACGACGCCAGAAAGATGTTGTTCTAGAGTCCGTACTCAAGGCTTAGAAGTACAGTGTCTAGGCATCCAAAAGTGGGTAAAAGGTGGGGAAGAGAGAAACGTCAACCTTCGACAAAGGAAACTAGGGAAGATTTCTACGTTGGCATTGTCTAGCTTCCAAGTGTTCCCGGATAGTTATATCCTGTTCAATGGCTTCCCATGAATGTTCAAGTTCAACCCGGTTAGTAGCTGTTTTAAGAATAGTATCGAAAAGGTTTAAGGCAATGTGCATTTGGTTTGATAATACGGGTTCAATATTGGGCTGTGTTGGTATATGGGCAGTCATGGAGGAACAATAAAAGTAGGAAAAACTTCAGAGAGAGATTAAGTGTTGTCTCAATTTGGTCGTATAAAAGAGAATTTATGGTTTCAGGAATAAAATAGGGATGCAAATAAAAGGCTCTTTCCCATAACTGAGTTATATCTTAATAAAATGTATGAGGTGGGAGAAAAACATTTAGCTGTCTATGATGTAAGGCTCCTATCAAGGGAGAATCTCACATATAAACAGAAGAGGAAAAATGTAAAGAAATAACCGATGTAGCATAGAATATGTGTAGAATTCTGAAAGTGTTGACTGGTCTTACACCCGCTGATAGCTAGTACATAGGAAAAATAGTAAACAATTACAGAAAACCAAAATTCATTCTCTATAATAGTGGTCGTACTAAATTATAACGAAGCATTCATCAATTATGAATATGAAATGAAATCAAAATATGAGATACAAGAAAACAAACTCATAACACAATCGTGACGGAATTGAGAATCTTCAGATATGCTTTGTATTAACTCTCAAAAATTGTTAAAACTTTGTTACAATCGACACAAAAAGGTCCAACCTTTTTTCCTTCTTTCTATGGTATATTTATACAGTTTACAATAAGATAGAATCTCAATCATTACAAAATTTCGGTTATGATAGGGAGGAGAGAAATCGCTCCATTTCTTCTCCTCTATCTTTACTTGGTGCCAGATGTTTGTCCTCGCACGTGATCGGTACAGGTGATGCATCTTTCAACCAGTTGTGATATTAGCCTTGACGGTTCTGCTTGAGAGCTGGCTTAAAAAAAGTAACATTCTTGGGCTAACTGCGACAGCCTGTCTTCCATATCTCTGTCTATGATGTCGATAGTGCATAATTGCGCGCTTGGTTTGATCATACATTTGTCTATTTGGACTATGTCTACCATAGTCACTTGGGAGATCTCGGTCGAATCCCTTTCTTCTTTTTCCTTTAAATCAAGTGAGATTTTTTCCATATTCATATGAATCAAAGCCTCGGCACTACCTCCGCTATCAATACCTAGCAGATCCACATCTATAGAACTGAAAGCCTCTTCATAGGCATTTGTTACCTTTTTGGCTTGCAACTTGCCTTCCGAGATGTTGTGCTCCCATTCTTTCAATAGAATGTTTCCTCTGGTCTGCTCCAAAATGGTAAACTTGGGAGTACTTCCCGAATCCCGGTTGTTTGTGGCTATCACAACCTCTTGGAAGGCGACCCGTGCTACTCCAACTTCCCTTTCTCTAGTAGATAAGTTCTCCAAAACCTGGTTGACTAGAAAACAATTGTCTCGGATCGCTTCTACCTTGCCGAGTAAATTTCGTTGGGCCGCAAAGACTCTACCTCGAATCTCCATTGTCTGGGACTGAAACATTTCGATATCTATCACCTTGCTTTCAACGATTTCCACCCTAGCCTACAGCTGCTGGATCAAATCTTTTTGCTGACTGGCTTGTATCTGACCATCCCAAACCACCAGATGCACTTGTTCGAGCTTAGACTTGAGTAGCTCTATCTCATTTTTATCAGCCAACCTTGCTTGCTCTATACCCACACTCGCCTTGTCTTTGGCAGTCTTCGTTGTTGTGGCTAGTCTAGCATCTAGGGTCTTGATGAGATGGTTCTTTCGTTTTAGCTGGTTTTTTGGAAGCCCGACTGAAAACTGATTCACCGAGGCATATGCTCCTAATGTCCCTGCTATCTCAGTCGCGAATTGTTCATTTTTCTTGTCCTTCCCATCAGTTATGACTTTGTATTTCTTGGTTGTTGACTCCTTTTATTGGTAAAATTCTCTCTTTACCATTGCTTTTCTCTTATTATCGAAGAAGAACTCATTCGGAGGGAGCTCTTCTACCCTTATAGGCCTCAAATCTTCATTGAAGATCCACCCTGTGTCAATATTTCCTTGAGTCGACTGCAAGGGAGTAACTGATGTGATAGGTTCTCCGACCTGTTTTGCTGATTTTCCTGGAGTAGTAACCAGACTCTGCTTCTTCAGAGGGTTGAGAGTTTTTATTTCTGCTTTCAGACTCTTGGTTTTCTCTCCCTCGTCCTGGTGTTTTTCTTGATTAGGTTTCGCATCCTTAGAACCCTAGGCCTCATTTTGTTTGATCTCTACCGTAGCTGGACTCTCTCCCTGCAACACTGCGGGAAGACAACTGCGTCGATTTTCTTGGAACTTCAGAACATCAGCTCTCTCCTTGGGTGCCAAGGTTTGTATCCAAGCTAGAATCTCAGCATAAGACCTTGCGCCTCGGAAAATGTCATCCGAGGGTGAATTCTCGTGCTCAAATCTCTTGAGCCTGAAAATGGCCAGATGATTGCTCACAACCCTCTGCAGATTATTCTTTTTATATTCGATGAGGACCAGATTTAGGTCCTTTAGGGATGCTACCTCAGCTTGGGCATGCCCAAAATCTAATAAAGAATAAGAATTTAAATGAACAGGAAAAGGTGGCCATACCTTCTTTGAGTATCCCTTAATATCCTTGCTTATACCACCGATTACTGTTTGTCTGGCAATCTCGCGACAAACCAACTTGTCGGGAATGAATAATGGCAATGCATGCGGGGGAACAGAAGCCCCGAAAACTCTGAGGTATGAAAATTCAGCCTCCACATACCAGTCCGCTATGCTGCTCAGATTTGTCACTATATTGTCCGAAATCCTGGGTGGTGGGTGACCGAAAATAGTGACATGCAGAGGCACCATCACCCAGTTGAAGATTTCATACACAAAATTTGTATCTTTGTTTTCCCATAATTTTGAATGATAGACGTGTATGGGCTCGTCTTCTGCTGGAGTCCAACTCCAACTCATTAAGGGAAACGATGTCAAAAAACAAACGACATCCATAATGTATGCATACATGAAGAATGAATACGCCTTTCCGCTATCTTTCTGCGCCCGATACTCTGTGATTCGACTGGTCAAGCTGTCGGACAACAGTTTTTCCCAATCAAAGGAACTGCCTTTGGTGACCCAAAACATTAGAGGCACCCATGGAAGATAAAAATGTGAGGTGTCTTCTTTCCCTTATAGCCTGCATGTCATCATGGCAACGTACTTGTACTGCGGTTCTAAAGAAGCGATTGAATATATGCCATGGCTATCAGCCCTGAACTTCGCGGTGTTCGAAACCCAATCTTTTATTAAACTGGACATGGTTTTATCATACTGTACGCATTCCTTCTACTTGAACTTGTCTAGGAATTCGGTGCCATATGTGTAGTCGGACGTTGTGGGTAGCTTATACATGGCTTGCAGATGTTACGGCCTGAAAGTCCCGATGGTGACTTTCTGCTCATTTATGATGGTTCTAGTTGGTATGTCCACATGGTTTAATGCCCATCGGACCATGTCATAATATGGAAGAAATCGTGGCCTGGCTGCTACTTTGTGCATTCTGGATTGGATGACTATTTTGTACTTGGTGGTTATATCATCTTTTTTGTTGCCACTGGAGTCATCGAAATAGTCCACCAATTTTTCTTGCAAAACATCTGAAACGAACGACCAATTCAGGAATGAGTCGATACTTCGAGGTGAAGTATCAACAATGTTGTCTGAGCCTTGTCCCGAAACCTCAATGCTGACTTTGGATGCTTTTTGCGGAGCCATGGCTGGGGATTGTGCTTTAGCTCTTCTGCGATAGAAATACGTATACATACAGAAGTCAGCTTGCTCTGAGATAATGTGCTTTGCGTAATATGAAAATGCATTTGTTATAATGAACCACAACTCTTAAATATATTTGAAAACTCGGTACCTTTCAAAACAGGGCTGTCAAATCATATTTAGAAATAAATTTTTCCATAAAAATACGATCTTTATTCGTCGATTTGCCCTATTTCCTAATTAATGCCAAAAATTTTGGTGGTTTAAAATATCATTTGGCATGTGGAATGAATAAGGCTACCTCGAAAATCGTTCAAGCATCGAAACACGGGATATGTATCGATTTAGCTTAATTAATCCGGTTTTACCAACGTTAATGAATATTTCGGTACTCGTTATATCAGGGATTTTACTTTAACACTTTGAACCTCTGACATCGGAGACTGCAATGATTGATTTTGGTTAATAAAAATCCTAATCGTGATTAGGGGCTCAATTAGTTTCGTAGTTATTATATTCTCCATATCGCAACTCAGAGCTTCGAAAATAAGTTTCCAGGAGGTTTGCATGCCGAGCTGCGAAATCACGAGATCGCGATAATACAACTTAATAAAAACAGAAGATAAACATGGACTTAGTGATTAATTAATTATTTTTATATCCTTATCGTGACTTTGGGAGTCGGGGTTGAGACGGTGTAACTTTTAAAAAAGAAAACGCCGAGTGGCGAATTGTCGACAGAACTTTTACCATGGTTTAGCTCTTACTTTTAACCTTGACATGGGTTACTAAAATAAGGACCTCATGTTCTCGGCTATCGGGGCTACGAAAAATAAACTTTTGGATTTGGTGAACGCTGAGGTGCGAAAACCCGATGACGTTTAATCACGGTTTAGGGAAAACTTTACTCTCGTTACTGCCCTGGGTGAAAAATTAAAGCGATTTCGTTGTTTCGTAGCTCGGGGTGTGTGAACCACATGACTTATAGTATCCGACCTACAAGATCCCGAGGTAGAAAAAAAGAGGAAACATTTTTATGAAAGGTAGGACTCGCCTCGAGAGTACAACAATCATCGTTGTTTGCACTGATAAAGCTTCAGAGATTTTGAAACCATAGACGAAAAATACGAAAACCATCTTTCGATTTCGAGCGTTAAAAAATGAAATTTGTGATGGGATAGAAAACAAAGGCGGCTCCAACACATAACATCATACAACACATTATTCCCATGAAACCTCAGACCCAACCTTTTCAACAAAATTTAAGTAAGATGCACCCAAAACTTGAACCAACAGTCAAGAAGGAATTAAACAATCTCCTAAATGCTAAAATAATCTTCCCAGTAAGGCACACACAATGGGTCTCTAATATTTTCCCTTTCAGAAAGAAAAGTGGTGACATATGACTATGTGTCGATTTTTGAAATCTTAACCGAGCATCTGATAAAGACAACTACCCTGTCCCTCCGATGGAGCGGATCCTTCAACAAGTATCTAGCTCTGAAAGATTATCCTTGTTGGATGGTTTTTCAGGGTATAACCAAGTCCTTATGTCTCCCTCAGACCAGCTCAAAACTACTTTCCGTACCCCATGGGGCACCTACACTTATAGAAAGATGCCCTTTGGGCTCATAAACGTCGGTGCCACTTTTTAGAGAGCGATGGATATCGCTTTCCGCGGCTTAATCAATCAATCTGTAGTAGTTTACATAGATGACGTCATTGTCTTCTAAAAAAATAAAGGATATCATCTAGCTCATTTAAGATCTGTTCTACAGTGATGTTGTAAGTAAGACATTTCATTAAATCCTAAAAAAATTGTCTTCGCAGTAGAACAAGGTAAGCTCCTCAGATTCATTGTATCAAATAAAGGGATGATTATCGACCCTAAAAGGACCCAAGTCATTTCGAAGCTGCCCCCTCCCTCATCAAAAAAGTCCATGCAATCTTTCTTAGGACAGATAAACTTTGTTGGGAGATTCATCCCTAGCTTTTCAGAAATGGTGAGACCATTACAAAACTTAATAAAAAAGGATGTACAGTACCATTGGGGACCTTTAGAAAGTCAGGCTTTTGATTCAATAAAAAAATCCATAATAGACGCTCCTTCTCTAATGAGCCCTAATTTTTCACAAGACTTCACCCTCTACACGTTTACCTCTGACTGATATTACACTGCTGTCCTAACTCAAAAGAACGCTGAAAATAGCGAAGTCCCTGTTATCCCCGATTTCTAGGGATAACTAGGAGATCATGTCTCGAGGCCCATAGGTCCTAGACATGGAGTACCGAGAGTAGGATTGACCTGAGCATGGCCTTGGAGGGCCCATATTTCTTCTTCTTCATTAGACTTGTCCTATCAGCAGCAACAACATCCATCACCTTCATCTTGGACTTGTATCGGAGAAGACCCTTGCTCCATGAGGTAATTGGTCCAGATATCATGGTATGTGTCATATTTGATCATTCTAACCTTCAGATATATGCATCAAATTTATTTCATTTCTAACGACTGCTTGGATATTACATTAACCCACTTGACCAAGGTTGGGGGGATTGACAGGGTACCCTAGCAAGCTTGTACCCATAGGTTTTGGTTAGCCACCAGGGGGGATTTTGAGGAGCCATCGTCTGCTCCCATCATATCATCATTCTTACATCTTATCTCCCACTCATCTACCCCATTCCCCTGGTCTAGACATTAGGATGACCTTTTGTGGGGTTACACCTTATCTTGTGGGAAGAAGGGGCTAAATGCCTAGGAGGTAAAAGCAGCTGGTAAGAGATAAAATCCATAAAAAATAAAACCTAGAGATGCCTCACCCAGGGATCCCCAAGAAGGAAATAAAAAGATTCTCAATAAGAAACAAGAGGGACCCGAAGAAAAATGACAAAACAAGACCTAGCCAAGAGGATGGGGGGTCTCATCACGAGCCAACCCATTATGTTCATGGGTACCTAGCAGTATGACATTGCCATTATCTGGTTACCATGCCAGGGAAGTGACCTTTGGTTGCATGGCCAAGGGAAAGGGGGTCTCATCACGAGCCAACCTTATCATCTATGTGAAAGTACTTGTGGGTAACACTGTCATCTCTAGTCACCACGCCAAGGCAATGTCCTCTAGTTAGACCTTGAAATAAAAATAAAGAAAAAGTAATAAAGAAAAGAAATAATAAAGGCAATAAAGGGCTTGGAAAGAATTGCATCCATGACAGGTACAACTCGCCTCCTATAAAGGCACCCACGAATAATATCACCCCTGTCTTTCACTATGTCTGGACATCCTTGGACCACACCACCTCGTGTTACATGGCTTGGATGATATCCTCTGGAAACTTTCCTTTTCTTATGGATGCTGGCCCAATAGGGCATTTTGTCTTTTTCTTCAGCTTTGTATAGTAGGTCATTGTAATGTCTTTGAGCTATTGGATGATATGCTAGGAGTTTTATGCATGCATTTGATGAAATTAATGATGAAATACGATTTACATTACTATGATCCCTAGGACTAATGATCCCATGGAGGGCGAAGTTTTTGATGTGCATGACCATGCCCGACGGACAGGTACCAAGTGGACTGGTACACATGGGGAGATGATTAGTTCAAACCTCCATGGGGTTGAAGAGCCCATCAGATGGTTGTTGGGACCCCATCAGGGTTAGAGATAGGACAGTGATTGGTCGAGTCTTTAGACAAAAGAAGAAGAAGGACATTTTCATCCAAGACGCCTTGGCTAAGCCCAACCCAGGGGGGTTGACCCACTACAGGTGGAACGTGTCCTTTTTGATGCCCCAGGACGTCATCTAGGAGCCATGACGTCACCTCTAGTGTATGGCACCTTGACATAGCATTTTTTCATGTGTGGCAGAGTTTGGAGACCCAGAGAGGCCCAACGTTTGTCATCTAGTGATGTATTTTTCCCTAAGAAAGGGCCAACGTTTCCCTCAAAAGGTCTTGACATCTTTCTTATTGCTCATTTAGGGTTTTATTTGACAGTTTAATGTAAAACAGTATGATTTTTGGTTATTATCCTTGTCGACTTTTTTTAATGACCTAATTTAATTAAAGGTCATGGAACAGTATATATTGAGGATGTTTTCCCCTCATTTGAATATAACAGAATTCACTCAAACTTGTGAGCTCTGATTTTTATGCCCTCCTAGGGTATTTTTGTTGTCTAAGTGAGGCACACTTGCTATTGGAAGGATATTTTTGGCATATTATGGCATTTCTCTCATAGAAGGTTTACGACTAGGGATTGCATATGCTTCTCTTCATGATATGTAAGTGATTTTCTTGCAAAAATTCTTAATTGAATGGTTGTAGGTGTAATTTCTTGCATTTGCTTATTAAATTGTTGATTTGAAACCCTATGTAACAAGCACACAAGTAGGTCCTTGTTATATGTCCCCTTAGAGAGAGATATTTTAGCCATTGAAGAAGAAGGATTGAGCCTAGCCTTTGCTACACTCATCTTGCTTCTTCCTTTAAGCTAGCATTTAATTTTATAGTTTGAAAAAGGGGTGAAGTCCTAGGCCTAGGTTATCTACACCTAGGGCCATCACTTTCCAGGGTTTGAAAGCCTTGTCTTTACAACACTTTCTCTCACCTCATCCTTTAGTAAAATTAATCATTGATGCTAGCCGTTTTTCCAGGTTGACCTAAAGAAGGAGGAATGAGCATGAGGCCTTGCTTAAGCAACACAGGAGTGAGCCTCTTTCCCCTAGGGTTTTGATTCTAGGGCCCTACCTTTGCATCACTTTAGAACCCTTCCCTCTAGTCTTTAAGTCTTCATCCTTTCAAGACCTTGTGCCCTTATCTTGTTTGACTCCATATACCCTAAGGCACTGATCTCTAGCCTCCAACGTTGAAGTCTTAGTGTACAAAACCACTCTCAAAACTATAAATTTTGAAACCCTAACTAACAAACTAACTTAATTAGGGATGACATCACAGTTGGTTATCTCATCTTGACGCAACAAAAGTTGAATATAAGCAATTGAATGATGATTTGAAGCATTTATTGAGCAAATTGTTGATTGGATACATTGTTAGATTAATCATCTTGATAGATATTGATGAATTGATGCTCGTTCATAGCTAATTGACAAAACACTGGCTTCATTTTTATCTATTGATTTACATTGCTTATTAAATGATATCATATAGTTATTGAAGTACTAACCCTTTGATTTCTACCCTGCATATATATATTGTATTGCTGTTGTCTTGTTCCGGGCAGGTGTTTTCAATTGGGCATACACTTCATTATTGGTTGTTTAGCCGGACTATCTGACCTAGGTGGTAACCTGTGAGGAGGAAACTTTAACCTTGCTTTATACCTTAGCCTCTTCAAAACCCCAGGTTGTCAGGGACGTCTCCCCTAGGCTAACCTCCCTAAACAGAAAGAACCTCCCCATTGAGGTGACATTGGGTGGGGAAGGTTCCTGTTACGCCAGTTTGATCTCTATCCTTCAACCTTTGACCTAAACTACAAACTGTGCGATAACAATCCCAATTGCCTTTATGAGCTCATCCTTCAAGGGAGATGAACTTAATTACCCAATAGTAGATCAACAAGATTATGTTGTTTTTAAAGCAGTAAAACACTTCTAATCTTATCTGTTGAAATCTAGGATGAAAATCATTGTCCCTTACCCAACTATCATAAATTTGTTAGTACAGAAAGAACTAGGCGAAAAAAGGGCAAATTGGGTCACATCCTTACAAGAATATGACATAGAAATCACCCCAGCACAAATTGTAAGAGGCCAAGGTTTATGCAAGTTGGTCACCGATTCAGCTGTAGGACAACAAAATGAAACTGATATGTTAAATCCAGATTAGCACTATCAAAATCAAATCTGCTATGCACAAAACCTTGTTAATTCCTAGTACGACGACATAAAATTTTGTCTTATACACGGATCAGCCCCTCGTCACCTTGATCCCCAAAAAAGGAGAGCACTAAGATTAAAATATGCTTCTTTTCAGCTGATTAATGGTATTTTGTTTTGCCAAAATTTTGATGGAATACTTATGCTCTGTCTTGAAAAAGATGAAGCAAAAAAAGTATTATTGGAGTTACATGCAGGGGAAGCTGGTGGGCATTTCAGTGGAGACAACACCACCCATAAAGTATTAAGAGAAGGTTATTACTGGCCTACCCTTTTTAAAGATGCTCATGCCTTATGTCACAAGTGTGTCATTCGTCAAAAGGCATCTGGACGGATACAGAAACCAACATTCCCTTTGCAACTAGTTTCGGTAGACTCCCCTTTTTAGCAGTGGGGCCTGTATATTATAGGCCCAATCAATCTGGTATCCTCGCAGCAACATAAATACATCATAACAACCACAGATTATTTCACCAGGTGGTTCGAGGCTTCCCCATTAAAAGTTGTAAATACCAACCAGGTAATATCCTTCTTGAATTCAAATATTATCACTCGTTTCGGTATCCCTGAATGCCTGGTATTTGACAATGCTTCTTATTTTTCGTCTCTTGAAATGAGTGATTTCTCTTTAGAAAAAGGAATTAAATTAAATTACTCTGCCAGCTATTACCCCCAAGGCAATGGCTTGGCGGAATCAACTAATAAAAATCTGATCAAAATTATCAAGAGAACGGTCTCCAAAAACCATAAAAACTGGCATAACGCATTGTTGAACGCAATCTGGGTTGACAGAGTAACTCCTAAAATTGTTGTGGGTAACTCACCTTTTTTTTCTCGTTTATGACAGAGAAGTGATTCTTCCACCGCATGTCCTTCTTCCATCTCTGCAGTTATCACAAAAGGTATAGGAAGAAGACTATCCTCCCTTGGAGAGTCGAATTAACATTTTGTTAAAGTTAGAGGAAGTGAGGGCTCAAGAAAAATGAAAATTGGATCAACATCAACTCATTGTCAAAAACTAGTTTGATTCCAATTCTGCCTCTGACAAAAATTTTGAGGTAGGCGACCTTGTCCTAAAATGGGACAAACCTCATGAGGGAAAAGGAGAGCATACTAAGTTTCATAACTTGTGGTTGGGGCCATTTTTAATTGCTGAGAAACTAGGTCCCAATTCCTTTCGCTTACAAAATTTAGAGGGACAACCAGACACCTTTCCGGTGAATGGCCAAGCTCTAAAAAAGTACTTTGCCTGATGACACTCCCATACACCCTTTGTAAATATTTTATGTTTTGTTTTATTTGTTGTTTTGTTTTTCTTTTTTGGTTTGTTTTGGTTCTCATTTTTGCTTATCGGTCTTTCTTTTGGAACACATATGCCTGCACCACAAGCTAGCTCAGACAAAGAAAACATAAAAATTTCCCCTCGAAAATGACTGTTGAAAGTTGTTAAAACATCAATTGTTGTATTTCTCTGAAATTGCAGCCTTGTTGAAGATGACTTGTTGTTTGAAAAGTGTTTTCTTGGTTTCAATTTGCAATTGAAGGTACTCACGACCATCTGTAAAAATCCTTTTTACGTTGTCCCTGTTCCTTAAGAGAACAACTCAATGATTTCTCCCTGTTCTTGAAAGTCAGTTTTATTAATAAACTATTTCTAGATCTTGATGAAGGACAACTAATTTTTTTTTTCAAGGTCTATGACATATTAAGATGTGTTAAAAAACTAGAATTTTCAGCGTCACCCTGCTCTATTGAATATCTTTAAAAACTATAATATAAATTTTTAGAGAGTTGTGGGAAGTGCTTGCAAACCCCCTGGGACACTAAATAGGTCTGCTGGCAGCGGGTAAATGTATGCATGATGCCAAGATAACTTCACCAGGGTACTGAACAAGCCCGCTGGCAGCGAAGCAATGTCAGGTAAAAGAAAATTCTCAGATATGGATTCTGTTTTGATCTTAAACGTCCTTCGTTCTAATCTGGAATTTCTTGACAGGATATAGATATCAGAGTGGGTTAATTGACATCTCTATCGAGGCTATGGACGCCTGTTGGCAACAACGGCCCTGTCAATAGTATTGAATATTTTAACTTTAACATCGTGGCTCTCTTTTGCTAAGATTGTCATCAGTTTTCATTTCTTTAAAAATAAAAGTTGTCTGAAACTAGACTTCATTATAATTATTTGAGATGCTCAAACAAATTTTCGGTTGTTTCGATTCAAAGTTTTTTTTTTTTTTTGATTATTCTAACCTGAACTCGTTCATATGACAGAGATAACTGCTTCTCCTAGCATGTCGCCATTGTTGGCAAGGATTATGTGATTATTATTTTTATAAGCTGCCTACACAGGGTCTATGAAATTTTATTACTCTTCATGAGTGTTTTCTCTAAACGACAGTTGTAAATCGTCGCATTTTACTTATCATCTATTCGTGCTTCATTTTCATGACTGAAAGCATGAAAACTTGCAACTATCGTTACTATTCTGTCTTAAAATTTCATTAAAATCATATGGTTTATTACAGAATTATGGTTTCTTGCTATGAGCATGTTGCTCTCCTTGTTTGTGAACCTTTTGATTCTAAGAATGCCTAAGAGATTTGTGGTTATATAAATGAAATACCCCCTCCATTTGATATTCGATTTTTTTTGTATTGATTTTGGTTTGATGTTTGATTATATTTCTTTCATGAAACCTTTGACTATTTGATTTTGTAACCCTACCTAACTTTGCAATCAAACTATGATGCGCGCATTTTGTTTTCAGAGTACTCTGGTCCTAGCATGTACCCAATTCCAAGGTGGCATACGATGTACAACATGCCATTACTCCTTAGCATGGTCTCGAGTTTCATGAAACTCCTCACACACGTTTTGATTAAACACCTTGCCCGTCATTTGAATTATCACAGCATGTATTGATAAGGCTCAGGGATATGGCTCTGTTTCCTTTTTTGCAAACCCTACCTGTGTGTTGTGCGTTAATTACCCATCTATGCAGTATGGCTCCAGTGGTAAGGGTCAAATCGAACGACATCCAAACCCTGCTTTCGTATGATAACGCTAGGGAATATTTGGAAAGGAATGGTTGGCATTTGTTCATCGAAAATTTTTAGGGTTTTAACCTTCAGGTCACCCAAGAGTTTGCCTTAACCTTTGATGGTTGTAGGGAAAAGATCAATGATGTGCAATTGGAAGTAGCTGAAGAGTTTTTTAGCCAAGCCATGAGATTGCCAACAGTTGGTCAGAAATGGTTCAATAATGTGAAAGTGGAGGAGGTCCCTTGGACTTTGTTGTTTACCTCACAAAAAATAACCAGCTGTGATCGAGGTATGCCAATTAAATTCATAAACCTAGGTGGTATGATTTACTTGCTGTAGTGAAGAAATTCATCACATGTGAGGGACGATTCAGACTTATTTTCCTATATCATCTACGCCTGCTTATGAGTTTTATTGGTTTTCCATTGAATATGCCTTACTACCTGCTCAGAAGTCTGTATAAAATGGGTAAACAGTTTAGGAAACAGAGGTAAGATTCAAGTTTATTTCATCATGGCCTCATTAAAATCATCCTCATGCACCAATTATAGTCACAAAATGATTTTTGGTATGCGTTCATTACACGAAATGGTTTTGGCAACCATGAGTTGGGACAGGTAGATAAGCCGGTCATTGTGGAAACCCTTTTGAACCCTACGACCTCTTCCCCACCTCTCCAGGCTTGTGATTTTTCCCTTAACAACGAACCCTCAAGATACCCTAAGGTTAGTCAACATGACAGTCAACCGATCACACACCCAAAGGATTGTACTAAAACTATGAAGAAACCTATAGGAAAGAAGTTAAAAGGCAATGTTGATGTCAATTTCAAAAACAAAAGAGCCGATCAGTTAATTTCTCGAAGTGTTCGAAACAAAACAAAGCCCCATGAAGACACGATCAACATGATTGAAGTGAGCGAAATCTTAGACTCAGAAATTGACAAATTTCTTGCTGAAGAGGACCCCGTGTCATTCAGGCTATACCCTGATTGACCCTATGACTATGTTAATAATTTGCCTCCTTGTCTAAAGGACAACCCAGAATTTCTTGGTATCCAAATATATGATAAATCTACCATTCACATGGAGGATTCTCCAACCCATAATGTTGTTCATGCTAATGCAAACTCCTTACAGTCACAATGTGATGTGTGTTGATCGTGGATCGACATGTACTATACCGATGTTCCACTGCTACAGTCACGACTCAAGTCTTTAAGAGACCAAGTTGATATGTTGACAAACAAAAACAAAAGACTTGAATCCATCATCCAAGGGAAGGAGAATTGCTTGAAAACTACAGGTCGTGTCATTTTAAAAAATGTAGAGGCAACAACAACTATCGTTAATTCCATAATTTCTTGATATGTTTTGATTTCATGATTTGAGGTATGATTTTTTAAAATTTTTAACATGATTGTGTCACTGTTAAGTTAGGATATTTGATTTGATTGAATAAACTATTTTTCTTATTAATATTAGTCTGTTTTGTTTATTTAATAAAATATGATTGCATTTGCTATTATAACTAGCTACAAAATTGCAAGATTCTGTAGCCAGTTAATAAAATTCGAATTGTTTGATTTGATAATTGAAAATATGTTTGAGATCTTCTTATTTTCATTTTTTTATAGGATGATTAAGGAGCCCATGATTTCAAAGATGATATGAGACACTTTTTGAGGTCTCCCAGCCATATCAATTTTGTATTTTGAGTAAACATAATTATACTGTTAATAGTGTTTTGATATCTAGTGAAATCAGGGTGGTTGCATCCCCCATTATTTTTTGAAACCAATTTCATCTTATCAACATAAAACAATTATGTTTCCTAAAAACTATATAAAAATATCATTTTGTAAACATTTGATCATCTTGGCCTGGGGCAAGAGTATGGATATTTACATACAGACTTGAATGACACAGAATACATTACAACTTTAGCTTTCTGTATCATGTTTTAATTTAAGTTCTGCTTATCTCAATATGATGATAGATAATGATAGATTTTCGTCTTCATGATTTATTTTTATTTGAGATAATCCTTTTTACATACTGCCCATATCTCGTGTCTCAAATATAACACACAATGATTCTCTATTCAATTTAAATTAGGAGATTTATCTTTAATTTCAGTTGAATGTTTACATGCAAGTTCTTACAGGAAGAATTATCTCATCGTATCTATTTACAAATTATAAGATTACTGTGATTGCATCTATTATATGTTTTGTTATTATAATTCAATCTCTAGCATTATCGTTCCTCATTTATTAGGGGCAATCTCAAGATCTGTAGCAGTTTTACTTCATCAGATAAAGGTGCCTGGATATTCAATATCGAACAGACATTGGATGCAATAACAGGTTAGCTTGTTATTTGATTTCGCTAGTTTGCTGAATATAGAAGTTTTCTCTATATAAAACATTTTCTACTATCTATTATTTTTTGTTCAATTAGGAAGTTTAATGTGTGATGTCATGAGTGTATACATCTAAGAAAACAAACCAAAAAATAAATAAATTAGATAGTGTTTTCACTTTCTTTATTATTATTGCTAAAAGTAATCAATCTACATTTGATTTTTATGAGTTTAGATTAAAACTCGTGTTTTGTACAGATTGTATATAAAGTTATTGATTATAATTTCAGTTAAACAAATTTTACATGTATATATTTAAATGTACTTATAGATTTTAGTGATTGTTATTTATTAGGTTATTGTTTTTCCTTTAGTTATTTTTCACTTTCTTTAGGACTTAGATCGGCCAACAGAGCCTCAAAACCCGTCGGAGTGAATTAATCCAAACGGCTTGGGTTAATTAGACAACCCTGGACCAGATTCACTCCTCCAGTTGATGAGCGGTCAATTTCGCCTGTCAACAAAGTCTTAACAAGCTTGAAGGAGATCCATAGACACCCAAATGGATGATGAAGTTCCAGTCCTTGATGAGGAAAACTATTCTACTTGGAGAATAGAGATGAGAGTGTATTTGAAGACAATGGGAGTAGCTATTTGGAAGGCAACCATCGGTGGATATGTTCCGTTGAAGAGCAAGTCAAAGTTTGCAGCTCAAAGGGAAGGAAAGAAGAATGATGCATTGGCTCTCAATACAATTCTTAGTGGACTCTCAATCCCTATCAAAGAGATCATGGGACAATGCACTTCCGCCAAGGATCTATGGCTAAAGCTAGAGGAGACATATCAAAGCAAGGAAGAGAAAGAAGAAATTGAAGACCACTCCATCAAGATCATCAAAGGTAAAGAATCATCAAAAACTCTTGAATTCATTATTTCTAAATGTGATTTTGAAAACATTTCAAGTGAAGATAAAGAATCAAGTGCTAATAGCACAAAGGAAGATCTTGAAGACATTTCAAATAAAAGCAAAGAAGTATGTGTTGATATTGGCAAAAAGGAAGATCATGAGGATATTTAAAATGAAGGTAAAGAACACTCTAAAGCCCTTGAATGCAATGATGATTATGATGGAATTTTTCTCTACAAGTGAAGAAGAAGATGTAGATATAGTTTGTGTAAAGTTTGATGGTATTTATCCCATGAAAAGAATAGAAGTAAATCTATTAAAACTTCAAAAGGAAATTGAAGAGGGGTTATACATGTATAGGAGTGATCATTTTTATACACACTGTAACTATCTTTCGGATAACACTAAGAAGTTTCTTAGGAGGAGTCAAAGGCACATCTTGAAGTTAAAGGGAATGCTCAAAGAATAAGAAGAGAGTTCTAAATTAGAAGAAAAGGAAGAAGAGATCACAAGACTAAAGAATGGAAAAGAAGACATGA
>ML780865.1:1580928-1597112 GCA_009831015.1 Picea engelmannii | reverse complement strand
CTCTTGTAGATCATCCTTTTTGTGGATCAATGGAGAGCTTCTTGTGGGAATATATTTTGGAGTATTGATGGAGAGCTTCTTGTGAGAGATTCTTGAGCATTTTTGGTGTGGAACACTTGAGAATATTGAAGATCTATAGGTGATTGAGGTAACCAAGTATATCTAAGCCGAAATTCTGAGGAAAGTTAAGAAAAGAAGGCCGAAATGAAAGGAAGGATAAATTCTTTTGATGGTGCTTTCTAAGGTATGTTATTTAAAGGTCATCTCACCATTTTCGCTATAATTTTTTTTCTATAATGATTTAGATCCTGAAATTTCTATGAAAGTGAGAAAACATATCCAAGTATCTATGGTTAAAAATTTAGCTTGTGGGTCATTGTATTTTGGGATTTACACTCCGTGGAAAATAGGGTTTGTGGCTAGTCCTGAAACTAATCAAAATCAGGTGTTTCGGGTAAAAACGTCATAACTTATTCATAACAGATCCAAATTTAGTGAGAAAAATTGTTTTGGTTAGATTACAATATTTGGCATGCTCTATAATAGTTTCATATCGGTTCAACAAATATTTTGGGCGGGGCACACTCTATAATGTCGCTCTCTAGAATAATCTAGAATTCAACAAGGTATGCCATTTTTGCTATACCTCCTTTTCTGAGAGGTTACAAGTAGTGCTACTTGGAGGAATTGCATTAGACACACTGAATAACATTGTGTATCATTTTTAGATCTTTATTCAATACAGGTGCAAAGTTATGATTATTTCAAGTTAGGGTTGTTGACTAATCCAAAACTAGTCATGGTTGAGACAAGTAGTTGATGAGTTGGCACATACATGAGGTGTATAGTTGATGATGTTGGTACATATTGATGAGAAGTTGAAACATGATTGGTATATAATTGGTACATGGTTGGATGCACTTGTTTATGGTACAGGTTGATTATAGGTTGTTTGGCACAGGTTGGTGCATGGTTGATGCTCTTGTTTATGGTACAGATTGATATTTGTTGAGGATTGTTGCCTCATCTAAGTTGGTGCTAAGAATGTAAGTTGAGTCTTGCATATAGAGCTCATTCTCTTGTAGAGTTGTACTCTATTTAGTTGTTGCTGAAAAACCCTCGGATTGAAGTCCATAATAAAAAGAAAAAATGTACATACATCTTGTGTTCCTTGTGTTCCTTGTGGAGATGATTTGTTAATGATATATTGTTGATATATGTTGCTGATATGTATTCACATATAACTGATTATTAATGACAACAATGAGTAATGAGTAAATGTTGAATGCTAACTAATGAGTTTTGTGTAAGAGGGAAGTTTTGGGAAAAAGATCCCCACACTCATTCACCCCCCCCCCCCTCTAAGTGTGGTAGGTGTGTCCAACAAGGTGCAAGTTACTAAACAAAAGGAGATTGTAAAGTAGCTATAGGCTAAGTTAAATTTGACAGAAGGTTAGGTTGTAGACTTAAAGGATTTCCAGAGCATCTCGCTGGAAGCACGTACAAAGATAAAAGACGAGCAACAGAAATTGATCTCCAAAATAGAGATCATCCATAATTACTTTCAAGAGGTAAGAAAATCCTTTGATAATATTATTTTACAGGAAAAGGAGGCTAAAGCAGCAATGAATACCTTCCAGAAAGAAGTTGCATGTTTAGGAAACAGAAAGATGTCAGGAAATCTAAAGCTTTCTGTCATAGAATAGATAAGAGGAGACATCATGCTCAAGGTATGGGAAACAAACATATCCGAAAACAAGAAGATAGTCAAAGAAATTAAAGACGAATGTGAGAGAATCTTTGATTCTTTGGATAAGCAAGAGTTAGGTATTGAAATAAATGATTTCCCTAAGCCACTAGGGCAGATAAACATTGTGAAACAACAGTTGAACTGCAAAGAGATCTTGAAGGAGATTCAGGCGAAAATTTCACAGTTGAAGGAAATCGATGCCAACCTAATAGACATATGGCTAGTACAACCCAATTTAAAGTTGCAAGTGATCAGGTTTGCCGATAAAGGTTTTGAAGACTAGTTTCCAAAGGTCCAAAGAAAGTTTTATATGTTTGAAGCTAAGGATCTTTCGACACCTCCTAGAAATTTTGTTTATTTTCTGGAGAAATGTATTGAATGTATAGGATCAAAGGAGGGAGAGACTTTAACTAAACATTGAAGTATCTTTTGAAAGATTATACTATTGAAATGATAGACAAACAAAATTTAATCATGCAACAGTTAAGGTTGTAGTTTTGTAACTATTTTTCTGCTAAAAAGTAGGAGATTGCTAACCATCAAGTATTGATGACCTTGTATAAATACAATGAGAGAAGACTGAAAAGAAGATTTTTTATCTACAAAGGCATTGTGATGAAGTAATTTTCAAGAGACCCTGAATTAATACAAATGCAGATTGAAGATTCCATATTTTGTCAAGTTTGAGTTATGTGTTCCCTTGTCTTTTCATCTTTCTTATATATAATTGATGAATGATTGGCTACAATTTAGTACAACCTCTATTGTGGAAATTATTATTCTTGTTATTTAAATCATTTATAGTTTTTCCTCTGTATCGGTTATCAACAGATACAAGACCTGTGAATGTTTGGATTTCAATATCATATGCTTCATTAATATTTTTCTTGTTTTCATAGTCTTCTGTTACAATGTGAGATTCCTCTTCAATTGATGCCTCACCTTGTTAATAGATTTATGTTTTTATTCATATCATGCATGTTTCCTTTACTTTAAATTTAACTCATATACAAGAAACAACCTTTAATTTAGTCATCCTATTAATTCATGTTTTAAAATCATTCTCTTTACATTGTGAAATAGAGATAACGAAGCCTAAAAAGAAAACACAGAATTGTATCTCCTTTACCTTTATCCTTTATGACAGTACCAGTTTCAAGGCAGTCTAACATCGAACCCAGTATTTCATATCAAACCAACATCATTCTAAATTTATTTAACACTATATTGCAAACAACAAATGGGAATTTCAACAGAGACAGTTGAGAAACCAACTATAGTCCTCACCTTTTTTATCATTGTTTTTTTCTATCCTCAACTTCCTCTATCTTTTCAGATGCCTTGATAGTATACTTTAGAGCCTTAAAGTATAAACTCAGGAACAACACCAATAATATGGCCAAATATGAGGCACTAATTTTGGGATTGAAGACTTTAAAAGAATTGGGAGATAGAAGGATAGCTGTACATGGGGATTTTGAGCTTGTCATGAACCAGGTAAAGGGTATGTATCAGTCCAAGAATCCTAGATTGAGAGAATATATAATTTTAGTGCTTGATCTTCTTGAAGAGTTTTCAGAAAACAATTTGTAAGTGATTCCTAGGGGGAAAAATCAAATTGTAGATGCTTTGGCTACTTCAGCTTTGGTTTTCAAAATTCCAATTTTTCCTAATAAAAGTTATGAAATTGAATTCAAACATAGGCCAAAAATACCTGATAACATTAAATATTGGAAACTATTTGAATACGACAAATAAGTAGTAAGATTCCTTCAGATGAGTGTTGAATTTTCTAATGTAAATATTGATGATGAGCATTGTTGTGAAGTGAATGAAGACACAACTGTGTTCAACAATAATGACCTTTTTCAGAATCAGATTGCTGGAAGAGATATAGTGCAGTTGAAAAATAACATTATTCCCAAAGGCTTGGTTCCATTGGAAATTTTTTTTGACAACAATGATGTAGCCATAAATCCTAAAATCACTGTGAACGATGAGGATATAGAAGATTAAAACATTGGGACTCAAGAAGACCCCGCGATCATCAAACAATAAAAAATGATCAGTCCAGAAATCAAACAGAGGTATATCATCCTTATGAAGGATTTCCCAGATGTATTTGCATGGAGTTATGAATATTTGAAGGTCTATTATACTAAGGTAATTCAACATGTGATTCCCATCAAGGACGATCATAAACTGTTCAAGCAGAAGTTGAGAAGAATCAATCCTCTGTTGTTTCCATTGATTGAAAAGGAGGTAAGGAAACAGTTTGATGCCGAGATTATTTTGTCCTTAATATTTTCCAAGTGGGTGGCTAACTTTGTTCCTGTCAGGAAGAAAAGTGGTGAGATAAGATTATGTGTAGACTTTCAGAATCTAAAGAGGGTGTCTCTCAAAGACAATTATCCACTTCCTAAGATGGATTACATCCTGCAGAAGGTGGTGGGATCTCAAAAGATGTCAATGATTGAAGGTTTTTCTGGATACAACCAAATTATGGTGATTTATGTGGATATCGGTGGCCACCCACCTTTTCCAACTAGCTCAAAATAGTTTTCTGGCAATTTTGGTAATTTACTATTTTTAGCAGTTTTAAACTTCTGGGGCCATTTTGAGGGACTAAATGAAGGTTTTTCAGGATCGAGATTCTCAATGATAGTTGAAGACTCTAATTGAGTCCCCAAAATGAATCTCCTCGATGATACCTTTTCAACAAGCTATCATGCGCCCCAAATAGAGATCACATGCCAAAGTTACGCCCCTAGGAAGTTGATACACCAAACGACCCAAAACGGGGTCCACAAAATTGTTGGCTTTTCATATTCTAGGGTTAGGGTTTCGGATTTTATTTATGATAAAAATTCCTTTGGAGCCTCATTGTACAATCATCTTATCATGGATGTGAGTAGCCATCACATCTCTTCTCAGAGATAAGTTGCCACCATTCTAGCAAGTCTTTCACTCTAGCAGGCTGCTCTTGATCATTTTTTTCAGTGCATGTCCCTGACGAGGTCCGAGTATAGAAAGTTTGGTCTCGAGCTTACCTATATTGAATAAAATCGCTCTCGCACACCCAAGAAACCCTCCATGGCAGAAGAAAATAAAAACGACGGAGCATGCAATTCTATCAATCTGTTGCTTAAACAAGATCTCACGCGACAGAGGGACGAAATGATGGATAATTTTTCCCACATTCTTCAATGACATGCACATCTTCATCAAACAACCACTTCAGAAGAACCTCTCCTTTCAAGGTACAGATTAATTTTGATATTCCCGTATTTGAAGGTCAGATAGATGAGAATGCCCTAGACAAATGGTTAAATCTGTTAGAAGGTTATTTCTCTGTTCACCATTTTTCCGACATGGAAAAGATCACCTTCACACTCCTTAAAGCTCTCCCCCATGTAAAACATTGGTGGGAAACTTACTGGGAGAAAATTTCCATAGAAGAGTCTGGAATATTTGGGGCCGATCCCACTTGGGATTTTTTTGTGGACATATTAAAGGAACAATATTACCTCATTGGCAACTCTGAGGAGTAGTATATGAGATGGACCACATTGCCACAAGAGAGGGGCCAAGCAGTTTTGGAGTTCACCAATACATTCCATTCCTTTCACACCAAGATGGGTATCAAAGACTCTGAATGACATTTGGTTCTGAAATACCATGGGGATCTACACAAATACATCCAATTTGAAATGGATTTTTTGGACATTTCATCACTCAGTGCTACTTATCGATATGTTGTTAAAATCGAAAAGAAATTTAAGAACCAGAAAAAATAGGAGTTTGGGTCTACAAATCCGCAACGACCAAAGTATGATAAAGACGACCCTAACAAATAGTCTCTCAAAAACTAGTTCAAGACTCAGGAAAAGAAGGGTTACGGAAAGACGAAGAAGGACACCGAAAAATGGTGTGATTTCCACAAAATCCCCTGGCACAACACCAATGAATGTAGCTCAAAACAGTCATTGGTGGCTGAAATCAAAGACAATGAGACGATCCCTGACTCAGAATTTGATTCAGAAAATACTGACATAAGACAGATCATTGACGCATACCCCACTGCTATTGTCGTGACCACAACAATTCAACTAGAAGAACCAATAGATCCTGAAGAGGGGGAGCACCTTATTCATTCACAAATGTGGGTGAAGGGGACCCTGCGACATTTTATTGTTGATAGCGAAAGCCAGAAGAACCTCATCTCAACAGAGGTCATCAAACAATTGGGATTATCGACAACACCACTCCCACAACCATACAACATCGAGTGTCTTTGCCAGGGACAAGATCTCCGTGTCAGCCAACAATTCCAATTGTCCTATGACATCCATCCCTTCAAGGATGAGGTATTATGTGATGTTTCCTCGTTGGATGTCTGTGATGTTCTCTTGGGCCAACCATATATGTGGAAGCAACATGCTATCTATGAGTCTCGACCCCGTAGTGTCATTTTTACTCTGGGGGGTCATATCTACAGGATACCAGAGGTGGTTCCGACTATTGTCCCACCTAAACAGTGCTGCAAGGTAGTATCTCATACTACAAAATTCAACTTCTTCACAATCTGTTGAAAAGGTGAACATAAGGACACTGCAACCACTACAGCTTTGGCCCAAGCACCTTCTATCCAACAAAAGCAGGTCGACAAGACTGTAGCAAAGTGAAAAGATTCCTTCTACACATAGACATATCATGTAGCCATATTTTTTAAAAAGGTCCATCCCTTCCATCCACAGGTTTGTGACAACCTTCAAAAATCTACGCAACACAACTTCTCCAACAAGGCAAACAACTCATCAAGATGCAGATTCAACAAACTCTTTTCCCTCTCCCTCGAGAACTTAAAACAATGGATACCATTATTTTCTAAGGAAGGTGTATTTATCCAGGTGGATAATGGTGGCCACCCACCTTTTCCAACTGGCTCAAAACAGTTTTCTGGCAATTTTGGTAATTTACTATTTATAACAGTTTTTAACTTCTGGGGCCATTTTGAGGGCCTAAACGAAGATTTTTTAGGATTGAGATTCTCAATGATAGATAAAGGCTCTAATTGAACCCCCAAAATGAATCTCCTCTACAATACCTTTCCAATGAGCTATCGTGGTCCCCAAACAGAGATCGTATGCCAAAGTTACGCCCCCGAGAAATTGATACACCAAACTACCCAAAACATGGTCCACAAAACTGTTGTCTTTTCATCTTTCGGGTTTAGGGTTTTGGATTTTCTTTATGATAAAAAGGACTTTGGATCCTCATTGTACAATCATCTTCTCATATATGCAAGCAACCATCACATCTCTTCTTAGAGATAAGCTTCCACCATTCTAGCGAGTCTTTCACTCTGTATTTTATAGTCTTTGTACATTTTCGCTCATTAATAGAAAATCGTGTATTACTGTATATATGTGTTTATGGTTGAATCTTTGATACATTTATATTATAATATTGGATATCCAATATATCTCTGTACATTTCTTTATTATATCTATGCTCTCATTTCATGCCAAAAATATTTCGGATTATATGGTGCATCCGAATGACCGGGATAAGACAACTTTTGCAACACCTTGGGGCACTTTCATGTATGAAAAAATGCCTTTTGGGCTTATGAATGTTGGAGCGACTTTCCAAATGGCCATGGACATAGCCTTTTCTTATGAAAAGGATAAGTTTACTGTGATTTACTTGGATGATATCACTGTATTTTCAGATTCCAATGATCAACATCTCGAACATCTAAGAAAGGGTTTCCAGAAATGTAGAAAGCTTGGCATCTCGTTAAATCCAAAAAAATCAAACTTTGTAATGCAAGAAGGAAAATTCCTTGGACACTTCATTTGAAAAGAAGGCATAAAAATAGACCCCAATAGAGTGGGAGCAATTCTAAAGATTGGCACTCCCAGGAGCAAGAAAGAAGTACAATCTTTCCTAGGAAAAGTAAATTTTTTGAGGAGGTTCATTCCCAACTTGGCTGAGATCATAAAGTATATCACAAATATGATCAGGAAAGGAAATGAAATAAAATGGACTCCTGAAGCTAGGAAATCATTTGAAGATATTAAAGTGGTGTTGACCAAAACTCTATTGTTAGCCAACTCGAATTTTGCAAAGGATTTTATCTTGTTTTCCTTTGCCTCAGAACACACCATTGCTGGCGTTTTGTTGCAAAAACATGAACATAAATTTGAAAAGCCCATGGCTGATTTTAGCAGGACATTAAGAGACTCCCCACTAATTTATGACATCATGGAAAAAAAAGCATATGCCTTGGTGAAGGCCCTTAAAGAATTCATAACTTATATTTTACATTCCCATGGCATTGCTTACGTACCTAGCAATTCTGTAAAGGATATTTTGACTCAGCCTGATCTTGAAGGGAGAAGGGGAAAATGGATAGCAGTAATGTTGGAGTATGACCTAGAAATCAATCATACAAAGCTGATTAAGGGTCAATGGCTCACAAAATTAATGGCGTAGTCAAATTGTGATGTTTTGGGAATCAATTTTATTGTTGATTTGTCAGAATATTAACGAGAATAAGCAATCCCACAGATATCCTAGAAGTTCCTCGATTATACTTGGTATATTGATGTTATTTATGTATTAAGAAACTTACAAACTCTTCTCAAATTAAGTAAAACCAAAGCCAGATTCTTGAATTTGAAAGCAGCAAAGTTTTGCATTCTGGACAGTTCTCTGTATTGGAAAGATCCAGGTGGGATCTTGCTAAATTGTTTGCTGGAGGAAGAAATGAAAAAAAGGATAGTAAAGAGTTTCACAAAGGTGACTATGGGGGGCATCATTATTGGAAGACCACTCCGCACAAAATATTGAGGGCAGGGTTCTATTGGCCTAGTATTTTTACAAGGAAGTTTCCAGCTGCCATGAATGCCAGATATTTGATGGGAAAATAAAGTTGCAACCCCTACCTTTAAATCCTATCTCTGTTGAAGCACCATTTATGAAATGTGGCCTTGATTTTATAGGAGAAATTCATCCACCATCCTCATCTCAACATAGGTGGACACTGACAGCCACAGACCGCTTCACCAAATGGATTGAAGTGGTCCCCACAAGGAAAGCTACTGATACTGTCTTCATTCAATTTTTAGAGAGTAATATATTGTCTAGATTTGGTTGTCCAGTCAAGATCATCGTTGACAATGCAAAAAAATTCAAATCTAATAAGATGGAGAAATTCTACAATGACTATAACATAAATATTGTCCATTCCACAACTTATTACCCACAGGGTAATGGGTTGGCTGAATCATCTAACAAAATCTTGACTGGTATTATTAGGAAGATTCTGTAGGAAAACAATAAAACTTGGCACACAAATCTCATCTATGTGTTATGGGCTGACAAAATCACCACTAAAAATTCTATCTCCACATCACCTTTTTAGATTGTATATGGTACAAAGACAATTTTTCCTACCTCATTAGGATTTCCAGTGAGGAGACTACTACAAGAGAAAGAAGCTGAACCAAATGATGCTCTAAGGAGAATAAACCAATTGGTCCATGTGCAACAAATGAGGGAACAAGTCTTCAATATATCACAATTGCACCAAGATAAAATGAAAATAATTTTCGACAGACACACCAAAGAAGATGATTTCAAGGTGAATGATTTGGTACTAAAGTGGGATGCAAGAAATGAAGACAAAGGGATGAATGGGAAGTTTTATCATATTTAGATGGGACCATTCAGGATTGCTGCATACCATGGGAACAATGCCTATTTGCTGCAAGAGCTTAATGGAGATCTTATTGGTGGGGGACCTATGAATGGAAGGTTTCTCAAACATTATCTTGTTTATATTTTTTTTTAAGTTTCATCATGTCATTGTAAATAGTCATTTTTATTTTCATAGAAATCATTTCGAATCAACAATCAGTAGAAAATTGAAGCTCGAAGTGAAGGCCCTAAGTTTATGCTAAGTTTAGTCATATATGTGTTAAGAGGGTCTATAAATGAGTTTGTTTCGTTAGTTTAGAGTCTTTGAGTCAAATGAAGCCTAATGGTCAGGCACTTGGTCTACTATTCTTTTCTACCTCACTGGGAGGATAACTTTCCCATTGGAGCTAACTATTAGCACCACAATTTTTTAAGTTAGAGTTAGTCCTAAATGATTCATAGTTTGTGCGTTAAAGCATGTAAGGTCAGTGACTAAATAAAGAATGGTTCGAAATCATCAAGTAATGGGTTTGGCCATAAGTTGGTTTAAGGGGTGTAAGGTTCTCCATGTTTAAATCATAAGGGTCCATTTCCCTAAGTCCCGAGTCATGTCGAACAGATGGGATTTAAGTGCCAAAAATCGAGTCAAGTGGTTGGGATAAAGGTCATGTCGAAAGATATTATGAGCATCATTTCCTAATCATGAAGTCCAAAAAGTAAACAATCATGGCACTCCTATCATTTGTACTTAGCACACTTCAAAAGTGTACCCGTTGCACAAGTCTGTTGTGCAAATCTTCAACCTGCTTTCTAACTTCTCATTACCATGGATTTACTGTCCTTTTCCATGATTTCTTTCTGTATCCGTTCAAGCATAAATACTGGTCACCCTGCATGCCTCTACTTCACTTTCATAGTTTTTTCATTATCCATAGTTTTTTCAACAAGCTCTGGAGCACTTCACTGCATGAAGGTTATTTGCTGCTAGTCATTACGTAAGTCTGCTGTGTTGATTTTGTTGCATTGTCTCCATTGTTTTCAACCATTGATTATAGTATTTTGGAGCTCCCTGCAAGCTACCTTTGTGGATGGATTGTTTATTCTCACAGTCATCCTTTTTCCTTCTGAATTCCCTACTGCCGTGCTAAGTCTTCCCACTGAGCCAAAATTTTCTGCTTCGTGCCAAGTCTCCCGGTGTTGTTTTCTATCACACCCAGTTTCCCCACTACGCTGCATTTTTCCGTCGTGATTTGATATCACACCCAATTTTTTCCACTGCACTAGAATTTTCTGTCATAATTCACTACCACATCAAGTCTCCCATTGTTTTTTTCTACCGCGTCGAGTTTCCCCACTACACCGAAATTTTCCGTAGTGCTTTACAATCACGCCATGGATTTCTGTGGCTGATTTTTGTTTGCCACAAAAATATTTATTTTAATGCATTTTCTTGTAGTCTCTGTGAAGTTCATCATTCTTATTTTCTGCACAGAGAGGGTATCATAATTCATTACTGCGCTCGTGAAATTAATATATACTAGCATCATGGCAGTGTCCCAAAGCATAAGAAAGAAGGCGAGAAGTTGCAGGTTCGTGAGGTTTGAACCTTAGGACCTGGAATTAATAAATGAAGACTCAAAAATTAGGGCATCTTTTGAACAAGCCAGATGTATTCACTTTTGCGAAAGGATCAAAGGGTATAATGCGAAACTAGTTGAGTAGTTCGCCCTCAATATCACCGAGGTTAGCGCGACAATCACATGAATCACTTTCCGAGTGACGGAGGAAAGTTTGTCAGCTGCGACGAAGATCCCTCCATGCAGAGAAAAATGGTTGAAAGGAATTCCTTTATACATTTCATGCTATATGGATTTCATCAAGCTCGAATGTCGAAATCAGAAAATTGGAACCAACATTTCAAGCTAGTATCTCCTAGAGCCATTCGAGAAACTTCTAAAGATAATCATAAGATATTTTACCTGTGAAGGAAGGTTTGACAGGGTGTATCCATATCACATCAGGTTACTGATGCACTTCACAGGGAAAAACACCTTGAATTTACCTTTATTCTTGTGTTAGAGCTTGGGAAAGATGGGGGAAAATGTCCAAGCCAAGGCTAATCAACCGAGAAACAATTTATTCCATTTTTCATTAAACAAGATGTTAGTGGTTGAAGAATTGAGACATTTGAACAAGGACTGGGATTCATTTATGATTTCAGATAACATCCCTAGAGACCCCAAATGAGACATTCCTCTATCTGCAAAGGAAACAACACTTCATAGTGCATAGGCGAGAAATGAATATGTTACGAGAAAAATAAAAGGAAAATAAATAGAAGACTCGTCATCCCGTCAGCCAACATCCCAGAAGAAAGGTAGGTCAAGGTTGACTAATAAAACTGAGGAGATCTAAGCTCCCAGTAAAACGTGCACCAAGTATGTTGCCAAGAGATTTCCCATGCACACCATTCAGCTAGATCCTGTTGAAGGGGAAACCAAGGGAATTGATGAAGGGAAGGGGAAGTCTGTTGATGAAAATGTAAATGTTTAGGATTTTTCGCAACAACTAAAGCAAGGGAAACATGCTATTGCCCAACTTTATCAAGAAATAATAGAGTTGAGAAAACAACTGGCAAAAAGGACCATTGAAACACAAGCTTCACATATTCAAGCAGGTCAATTACCCCCTACCTCGCCCACAATGAGAGGAGGGAATGTAAATTGGCTTAAAAAGATACTCAGAGAGGCACATGATGTAATTATGGATCTTCGGGAGGAGAAAAGGATGTTCGAGGAAAAATTCACAGAACATTTCAAAGAGTGTATACCAACCATTGACAACACATGTGAAACTCTCTCCAGTGCTCAATCAAAACTAAAAAGAAACACGGTTTTGTTGAGATGGGTGAAGAGTTTGAATAAATGAAACTGGTCCTTAAGAAAAACAATCAGATATTTAAGGTTGCAGGCGATGCCAAAGGCATGAGTAAGACAACCCCATTTTTTTCTTTTTGGATTGTGGCATGGAATCTTTCTCTGTACATATCTTGTTTTCTTACATAAAAAGAAATCTGATGCAACACCTGCGCAGTGAATATTTGTTGCGTAGATGCTATAAACTTACCTACTAAGAAGGGCAGGTATACATGAAACACATGCCAGTTTTGAAAGAGATGCATGGCCCCTAACCATCGCTTCCACCTGGAGTTGCACGAGTGACCACAAACATACATATTCTACACCAACTCACCATGCACATGCTACATCCAGTGATCTCACAACAACAACTAGAATCCATTGTACAAAGGTGACAAAGTTTCCAGCAATACACATGATTACTTGGGCACCCCTTGGGAGGAAACACTGATTTATCACAACTAGATGGTTGAATCTTACTCAGGACTAAATGATTGAAATGGATATGTCGGTTATGTTATGATTGGGCACAGTTGGGTTTCTATTTTTGGAAATTTTGTTCAAAAGGCTGTCCTGGGGGGAAGTAACTGAATCCAAGATTCTAGGGGAAAGGAGTTCGAAGCATGGCAACCCAAGAGGGTTTTAGTTTTCTATATATTATATCTTTTTTATGTAAGCCTGGTTGGAAAAGTAGGGTATACATAGGACTATTGAATGTAATTTTATGAATCTGATGGAAATATAATGCAGAGATACTGAAGCTTTGATGAAAATATTCTAATGGTGGTGATTTGATGTATTGCGATCCTATCTTTGTATGTACTTCCTGTTTCTTGCAAATTCATGTCTGTTTCATTTGTTTAAATTGGAAATATTTAAAGGGTTTAAATTTCATCTCATGGTGCTTTAGACTCAACCATTTAAACTCTATGTTTTTGTTCTAAGGTAAGTTGGAATTCATCTTTAACGATGCTATGATTTTCTTTATGTTTCTCCTTTCTTCCGTTATACACAACAATATTGAAACTGAAAGACCATTTCCTATCTAACCTTTATCCTCTAAAAGTTTTCCTTACCAGTCATTGATTTCTCTCGTTTTCAGAGGGTTGACTCCATAGCCAAAAATTACTATATTTCCTTGCTAGTGAAACCAGAAAAAAACTTTTTCAAGCATATAAATCTAGCTGTCAATCCAAAGTTAATATCTATAAGAGACTAGGTCTCAGAGAGAGCCCTCTCTAGATTGGAAAGGCTAGTTTCCAGTCTTAAAGTTGGTTTGTAGGTTACCTTGGTAGGTCATTTATCTTCAGCCCAACAATTTACCAAGTGCTAACATTAATTAGAAAAAATGTTATATGAATATGTATAAATCACAAGAACCTTCTCGAGTTGGGGGGATATAAAAGAGAAGAAGGACATAATGTATAACAGATCCTAGAGAAATCATATATCATCATTTTTATAATATATGAGTATGTTGATTCATGCTATCTGAGAATTCATTTGTGAGTTATATTAGTAGCCCTGATTGGTGAAGGAAGGGCCCCCTTCGCTAATCAGGTGTTGTAATTCTATTTTGTTGGTTTAGTAGATTATCATAGATCATTTCATAATTTCGATTGTTGTCGTTATCTTTGGTTTATGCGAGATGTTACTTGTTCCTGATCTTTGTTAATCCTGCATGATGTTACTTGTTATTGATTAATGTTAATTGTAGGGGATGATACTTGCAGAGTTTGATTGGTCACTGGAAGGAATTAAGGATTTGTGTCATTGTTGTTACTTTTGGTTAAATTTCTGTTGAAGCTTTTGCATCATTAAATTTCTTCAGATATGTAGAATTTCTTCTCAAATTATAGTAGGTGCATTATCTTTCACATAATCAAGAGTTTGTGGATTGGTTAAGGGTGCTATTGTGTTGTTTACACTTTATTTATTCCTAGCATGAATTGTATGTATTTAAATTGATTTCCTTTTGAATGCATGTTGTGTGAATCAATTGGGATTGTTCTTTCAGTCAAGAGTTGTTTGGATTGAGTGCAACCTTCTTTTTATTATGACTTTTATACATCTTTAGATAAAACAATTTGGAGGTGTGTCTTCTTCAAGAGGATTAGTTGAGTGATTTTTCAATCCATATACTGCATGATCATTTAGGATCACCAACATTATAGAATAAATTGTGTCATGTATAGACTTTGCAAATAACCTTGAAACAAAAGATGACCCTAGGTTTGACAATTACTGTGAGTGTTATTTATTGCTTAAAAAGACATTTAAAAATGCCAACATTTTGGTGTTGTTGTTGGGGAGGATATAAGGGAGAAATAGTATAATTTAGTGTTGGATTAGCTGTGTTATCTCTTGTACTAATGGGGCCTGAGAAGTAAAGACAAAAGGTAAGAACCTAAGCGTATATCATCAATTCATGGGTTGTCCCTGATAGACTCTTGTCCCACCTGCACCAGAGCATATAGACTGCATGAGTGATAAATCATACAAGATGCATGAATAGAGGTAGAGGAAGAGGAAGAAGAATACCCCCAAAAACTAATAAGCCTATAGGTAGAGGAGGTCAAGGAAAAAAGGATCAAGGTAGGAAAACATATATACATGAGATTATTTCAAAAAAATAATAAAAATCTCCCAATGTTGCAAAAGCGACATCTCATGTAGGCACCAATCATTATAATCCTAGCAGTAATTCCACTGAGACAATTGAAGTTGAGTTAAGAATGTTGGAATATTGGTTGTTGTCATTGATGTCAACCCTAGTCATGGGTTTTGGAGGGTTTTGGACCGCAAGATTGATGAAGGTATTTGGACATGAAGGAAAATGCACATGCAGATACAACACCCATGGATGGATGGTATACATCATGTTGTTTCCGGTGGTATGTGGAATGTCATGTGGATCCTCATGGTTGAGAAGAAATGAATTTTTGAAGATGACAAAGTGAATTGAAGAAGGAAGTACATGTAGGCCCTGAAGATAATTAAAGAAAAGAATTACAAAATAAGAAAGTGTCAGATCGGCCCTAATGTTAAAAGGAAGTGACATAAATGGTATAAATAAACATAATTATACATTCATTTGATACAAGTCAAATTTCAGAGGAAATAAGAAGTAAAGAATGCTAGATTTCAAGGGAGGATGAAGTCTTTTGGTGATGTGTTCTAAGGTATGTTATTTTCAGGTCATCTTACCATTTTTTCTATAACTTTTTTTGTAGAACGATTCAAATGGTGAAATCTCTATGGTATTGAGAAGACATATCAAGGTACCTTTGGTAAAAATTTTAGCTCTCGATTCACTATAATTATGGAGATACACTCAGTGGAAGATAGGGTTTGTGACCAGTCCTGAAGCTAGTCAATAAACATGTGTTCTGGGTAAAACAATCATAAATTATTCATACATAATCCAAATGAAGTGGGACTAATTCCATTGGAAAGAGTACAGACTTTAGTTTCTTGTGTGTGATTTTCTGAATTATATGTTAAATATTGAGCGTGGGGCATTCAGTACAAGTCGAGTCTTCTAAATAGACTAGAATTGAATAAAGTCTACCATTCTTTCTATAACCTCTTTTTGGGGAGGATTCAAGGAGTGAAAAATGGAGGAGTTTCAGAGAATACATTGAGTAATATTATCTATAGGATCAGAGTACTCCAATAATTGAAGAATTGCAGAAATTGAAGAAGTCTCAGGAAGCATTATCAGGTTCTATGTGATGATTGGTTGATGGCGATGATTTAATGTAAAGTTTTATTATCTCTCATATATTCTTGGGTGGAAGGAAGGGGAA
>ML780865.1:1526732-1579127 GCA_009831015.1 Picea engelmannii | reverse complement strand
GTGCCACATGTTTAGGGGGAGCAGCCCCAAAGAAGAAGGTTACCTTTTTCCATTAAACTCAGGGGGAGAAGCCATACCCTTTGCCATTGATGTCAAAGGGGGAGAGAAATTGGGATCATGATGATAGGGGGAGCATGAATGTTTCCATTGATGACAAAGGGGAAGATTGTTCGAAGATTGGTTGTAGTCATTGATGTCAACCCTAGTCATGGGTTTTGGAGGGTTTTGGACCGCAAGATTGATGAAGGTATTTGGACATGAAGGAAAATGCACATGCAGATACAACACCCATGGATGGATATTATACATCATTTTATTTCCGGTTGTATGTGGCATGTCACGTGGATCCTCATGGTTGAGGAGAAATGAATTTTTAAAGATGACAAAGTGAATTGAAGAAGGAAGTACATGTAGGCCCTGAAGATAATTAAAGAAAAAAATTACAAAATAAGAAAGTGTCAGGTCAGCCCTAATGTTAAAAGGAAGTGACATAAATAGTATAAATAAACATCATTATACATTCATTTGATACAAGTCGAATTTTAGAGGAAATAAGAAGTAAAGAAGGTCGGATTTCAAGGGAGGATGAAGTCTTTTGGTGATGTGTTCTAAGGTATGTTATTTTCAGGTCATCTTACCATTTTTTCTATAATTTTTTTTCTAGAATGATTCAGATGGTGAAATATCTATGGTATTGAGAAGACATATCAAGGTACCTCTGGTAAAAATTTTAGCTCTTGATTCACTATAATTATGGTGATACACTCTATGGAAGATAAGGTTTGTGACTAGTCCTAAATCTAGTCAATAAACAGGTGTTCCGGGTAAAACAATCATAAATTATTCATACAAAATCCAAATGAAGTGGGACCACTTCCATTGGAAAGAGTACGAACTTTAGTTTCTTCTGTGTGATTTTCAAAATTGGATGTTAAATATTGAGCGCAGGTCATGCGGTACAAGTTGGGTCTTCTGAATAGACCATAATTGAATAAAGTCTACCATTCTTTCTATAACCTCTTTTTGGGGAAGATTCAAGGAGTGAAAATTGGAGGAGTTTCATAGAATACATTAAGTAATATTATCTACAAGGTTAGAGTACTCCAAGAATTCAAGAATTGCAAAAATTGAAGAAGTCTCAGGAAGCATTATTAGGTTCTTTGTGATGATTGGTTGATGGTGATGATTTAATGTAAATTTTTATTATCTCTCATATATTCTTGGGTGGAAGGAAGGAGAAATGATGGACAGTTCAAATTTCTCTTGATATTGGAGGATTGTATCTTCCTCTTGGAGGTTTATCCCTCCCTTTACATTTGGAAGCTGTAGCTACCTTTGGAAGTCATTACTTCCCTTGAACAATAACTATTTATTATTTATCATATATTGTGCATGGTGTATTGTGGTGTATTGGTGTAACTCTTATACTATTGTTCATTTCTCATTGGATATAGTTGAATGGTTTAAGTATAAGTTGAAAAAGGTTTTAAATTGTACTTGATACTGTTTCACCCCCCTCTTAGTATCAACAAAGAAAAGAATGAGGAATAAAAGGAGAATCATCTGTAGTTGCAGAACCCGAGTTTCAAAATCTGGTAGAGGGACATGGAGAAACATGAGAGCCTATACTAGATTACCAAATCTCAATACGGGGAACAAACCCTAAAATTCCTATTTGGGATTAAGGAAGTGTTGCCAAACCTATAACACCAGAGACAAAGGATCTTGTTTCACCTCAACAAGTAGCTACTGACTTCAAAATCCCAGAAGACTATTGGAAGTTGTGGGAAAACATGGTTGATACAACCTCTACAATTGAATTCCCTATTGTTGATACGCATGGAGGTTCACCTATGGAGACGATTTCCTTATCAGCCCTCCCTAACTTCCATTGGATAACCACTGAAGATCCAAATTCCTTCTTGTTTGAATTTGATGTACTATGTTGGAGCTATGACTATACCACCAATTTGAAGAACCTAAAATTGTTCCCTGCCACCTTGAAGGGAGCATCCCTGAGATGGTTTATGGGTCTTGGTGCTGGTACTATAACCTCTTGGGAAGACATTCATAAAAAATTCCTTAAGAAGTATCAATAATACTGCATATCTTGAGAACTTAGGGAATATATGTTCAAGATGACACAAAAGAGGATGAGAAATTGGAGGATTATGTGGAACGGTTCCAATATAACTTGCATAGATCCTCACACACCACTTTGGGTAGCGACATTTTAAAAACAATTGTGATCAGGTGGATGCAAGATGAATGGTTGGATATGTTGAATTTAATGGGAAAAGGGGATATATCTAAGGAAATTTATGATAAAATTTTCGATCTATGTAGAAGATTTTCAAGGGGGATGTCCAGAAACAAACTAGGAATTAGGGACTTCCCCACCAGAGCCACAAAATCAACAAATGGGGGAGTAACTTGGGTATAGATTGGAAATTTACTGGAATAATTTAATGTTGGCATCCTCAAGATGCTATCCTCGTAGTTGGATGTGTTTAACGCTAAACAAAAACAACTCGATCCCAAAGAAGAACTTACCACTTGGTGCCCGAAATGTAGAACAACACACTCATCAAAGGAATGTCAAGTGAATGTTATTGAAGTATGTCAAATTTTCAATCAAGATCATACTACAAAATATATTAGGTAGATAAAGAGGTAGTAGAGAGGGCCCAGAGGGTCCACAATGATAATAGTGGAGGCCATTCAATTTAAGGTGGACTAGGTCCACTATATTATCAAATAAGGCCCACTATGGTAGTTAGATATAATAAATGTGTAGTTAGATATAATAAATGTAAAAGGAATTCTTAGAAGGTTCTACTTATAGAAGATTCCTCCTCTAGAATGTTCTTAGGTGATGGTAGCACTATATAAATAGGTTCAAACAATGTAATGGAACATGAAGAGAATTATTGTATTTGGAGCGGTAGCTCAATAGGAGAATGACCCTCGAAGAGACAAGTGAACAAGAGAGGATTCCTTCCATAATATGATCCATTGTATGGTGTTGCCCTACCTCAAGGGTTTGATAGTAATAAATGAGATTTTGCATATTGTTCTTGTATATATGTTGTGGTTATTTTGTATTCAGTCTTTGGTTCTTAACAAGTGGTATCATAGCACTTTCCTTGGAAGACATTGTGAGCAAATATTTTTTATTTTTGCAGATTTTTCTTTTTCAGAGAAGAAAAAAGAGGGTCGCGACATTCCAGAAATTTTCGGTATATTTTTTTGAAACATTTGTAGAAAAAAGTTGTAGATCTGATTTCCTCTCATAAAAACACCCAATTTTAAAAAATAAATCGTCCGAAACAGAGTCCAATAAGTCAAGATATTGAAGTTTTAAAATATGCAATTTTCAGGGTTTTTTCCGCGGACGACGACACAATTTTTTTTAATTTTATTTCTGTACCAGTTGGAGGCCGAATTTTCCCAAAAAAAATATATATTTACGTTCCTCTCACAATTTCACCCAATTTCAAAAAAAAAAATCAGCCAAAACAGAGTCCAGGAAGTGAAGTTATGAGCATTTTAAATTCAACAGGTTTTTAGGGTTTTTCCAGAAAAAACCGTGATTTTCTGTCATAACTTATTGTTTTATTTTATGGATTTTTTCATGACGACTGCAGAATCAAAGAGTTCATAGGGTGCTCATATGGCTATTTCATCTCAAACCCTCAAATAAATTCTACAAATTACTGAAGCATTCAAATCCCAATTGTATGACACATTGGATGCTAGATTGCATGACCTTGCAGATGGCCTCAATGATAGTTTTCGTAGTATTCAAGATTCATTGGATAACATGCAGGAGAGATTTCTTATGATGAACATCAGGGATGAATATAATCAATAAATATATGCTTGGTATGATTTTGAGACCGATTGTGATGATTGGTATATGGATAGTTGTCATTTCTGTGATGAAAACCACTTTCATATTTTATTTGATGAATCCAATCCACCTTCTGTAGAGAGCATCAATGTGACAAATTGAGAGCCAATTATTATTACCAATGTTCATCCTGCATATTCTACAGTGGTATTATTCCTTCCAAATTCTTCTACGACCCTTTTCCACTATGTGGTTGGATATTCTTATTTGGATCCACATTACAGGTGTCAGTATTTAGAGCATCATTTTGAGTTGGTTATTGGGTTCCAAAATATTCCACGGGGAGTTCACATGAGCACTTGGACATGGGACCTAGACTTACAATGGTGGTTGGACTAATTCAACATGGCGGCTTTCCTTTCTACATGGGACTTTGGTTCTCCAGTCTTCTTCAACATTATGGTCCACAATTATCCATGGGACCCTGGTATATGGTTGTACATCAAGCGTTGAGGACAACGCTTTCATAAGAGGGATGGAATGTTAAGTAGCTAGAGAGGTAGTAGTGGGGGCTCAAAGGGCCCATAGTGATAATAATGGATGCCATTCAATTTAAGGTGGACTAGGTCCACTATATTATTAAATAAGGCCCACTATGGTAGTTAGATATAATAAATGGGTAGTTAGATATAATAAATGTAACATGACTTCTTAGAAGGTTCTACTTCTAGAAGATTCCTCCTCTATAACGTTCTTAGGTGATGGTAGAACTATATAAAGAGGTTCAAGCAATGTAATGGGACATGAAGAGAAGTATTGTATTGTGAGATGTAGCTCAATAGGAGGATGCCCCCTCGAAGAGGCAAGTGAACATGAGAGGATCCCTTCCATAATAAGATCCATTGTATGGTGTTGCCCTACCTCAAGGGTTTGATAGTAATAAAAGAGATTTTGCATGTTTTTCTTATATATCTATTGTGGTGGTTTTTTATTCAGTCTTTGGTTCTTAACAAAATCATGCCCATATTTTCTTGGGATAAAGTGGTCTACCGAGGCCCTAACGAGGAAGTTGAACTAATTTACTTTCTAGATCCAAATAAGCCATGACAAGCATGACCTCCGGGTATGAATCAAGACCCTTCTACATTTATCAATACTTGGAATAGTTAGTACAATTATCAACAACCACAACTTTCCAATCCTCACTGGAAGAACCCCCAACAATTTAATTACCCCTCACCTTGGGTACAATGGCTGGCTCAACCATCCCAGAATTCCCCTTGGGCACCAAACTAGTGAAATCCCTCTCTCCTTGTACAACAATTTCCAACACCCCAAACACAATTTCATTTACCATTACCTCCATAGTTTCCTATGCAACCACAATTTCAACTTCCTATGAATTTTCCAATGAATACCTCAATGAACATCCCTGTGGTCTGACCTCAACTACTTGTACAAGCTAATCTAAATAAAAGAAATAAGATGGTTCAACAGGTTGAAACTTCAACCTTCCCAGCCTATGGTATTGACCCATTTTTATGTAACAATGTACAACTTAGGTTTGGTAGGGTAATTCACCCAGAAAATTCACCAATAACCATTGAATAGTTGGAGGACAAACCCCTTCCTCCTAAAACATAGAAAATATCATGAAAGAAATAAAAAATCTACACATGTTGTAACTTCAAGAGTAATAACAAAAATGCAACAAGTGAATGTTACTAGCCCAAATCACAATTACGTTATTATCCCTCCATATCTAGAAAGTTTGGAAATAACTAAGATACCCCGACAACTTGAATTTAACCTTTTGGGAGAAGTTCAGAACCTGTGCATTGAAATCCCACTGTTACAAGCAATAAGGGATGTGTCAATCTATGCCAAGGCTGCGCAGGAGTTGTGCCTTAATAAAACAGGAAGGAAACCCAAGGAAACCCCCAATATCCATGTGTTGGGAAAACTATCTAACTTTATCTTAGGTATGGACACACCCCTCAAATATGATGATCCTAGGAATATGACGATCACTGTTCATATCTAGGATAAATCTCTTCCCAATACATTAGTGGATTTGGGAAACCATTAATATCATGACTAAGGAAACCTGGGAATTGCTAGGATCTATGAACCTTAGACCACCCTGCACAGTTCTTGAATTGGCTAATCTATCCACCGTTCGATCGAAAGGGATCTTGGAGGATGTTGAGATCTCTATGGACTATTGGGCATACCAATAGAATTCCTAGTCCCGTGATCAAAATATCACCTAAAAGGCCATCCTTTGATTATGGGCTGACCATGGTTAGCGACGATCGACGCTTATATCGGATGCAGAACAAGGAACATGGCAATTTCCCATGGGGATTCCAAAAAAAATACGGTCCTTTACCCACTAGAAAAGCCTAGCATGACATATGAAAACCCTTTGTGGGATGATTTTGAACTCGAAGATGAAAATGTCTAGCCTGCGTTAACAATTGAAAAGGCCATTTCTTTTAAAACCAAAATAGAGGATGATGTTATCAATTCCTTTATCAGTAACCCCTTCTCTATTCCTTAGTTTGTGTATTAGTTAATAGAAACTACAGTAAATGATGATGTCCCTGAAGTTTCTGAACCAAATCTAGAAGAATAAGAAGAAGGTATACCAACAACAATCATTCATGATAGCACCTTAGTTGAAATAGAAACAAGGAAAATACTAAACATTGATCCAAACTTGACCCCTTCACATACTGACAAACTGTTACAAGTCCTGAAAGCATAAAAATAAGAATTTTCATTGGATTACAAGGATATGAAGGCTGTACACCCTGATCTTTGTACCCACCATGTTTATATCAAAAAATATTGTACCCCCACCTGACAACTTCAAAGGAGGATGAGCCAGGCCCTAAGGGACATTGTTGAACAAGAACTCCATAAAATTTTGGACGTTAATTTTATTTATCCAATATCTGAAAGAAAATGGGTATCACCTCTCATTATTTCCCCAAAGAAAAATGGAAAATGGCAGATCTGCGTTGACTATAGAGAACTAAATAAAGCTATGAAAAAATACCATTTCCCCTTGCCATTTATAGACCAAGTCTCAGAAACACTATCAGGAAAGAAGTATTTTTCCTTCCTTGATGGTTTCAATGGATATAGTCAAATCCATATTTCTCCCGAAGATCAAGATAAGATGATTTTCACCTACCCCTGGGGCACATTTGCATACAATGTCCTTCCTTTTGGACTTTGTAATGCACCTACCACTTTCCAGCGGGTGATATTAGGCATTATTATGATCTGGTTAATGATAGTGTTGAAATAATATGGATTTTTTTACTCCATATGGCACTGATTTTTTCAAAGCACTATCTAACCTAGAGAAAACACTCCAACGATGTAATCAAAATAACCTCTTCTTGTGTACATAAAAGAACCATATGATGATTGAAGGAGTGGTCTTGGGACATTTTCTCTTTGATGATGGGATCCAGGTTGATCCAACAAAAATTCAGGTAATCTTGAGTATGCCACCTCCAAAAATGCAGAAATAGGTATGTATATTTTTGGGGAAGACTGGATATTATCGTTGCTTCATTGGAAATTATTCTAAAATAACACCCCCTCTGTTTTCATTGCTTATGAAGGATGCATAATTATTGTGGACTAACAATTTTGAATCTTCTTTTGAAAAACTAAAAACACTTGTGTCTACAACTCCTATCTTATGAGGACCATATTGGGAACTCCCCTTCCACATTTCCTCATACACTTATGATACTTCTATTAGGGCAGTACTAGGAAAAGAGGAGGATAAGAAGCCTTATTCCATCTATTATGCCAACAAAAATTTAGCACCAACAAAACTGAATTACATGGTAATTGAAAAAGAGTTCCTTGTTGTTGTGTTTGCAAATAATAAATTCTAACACTACATAATTGGTTATTCCATCTTCATACACATGGATCAATCAAATATCATGTATTTAGCCAATAAACCCATTACAAGTGCACAAGTTATCATATGGTTATTATTAATGCAAGAATTTGGCATTACCATTGTTGATAAACTCGAGAAAGACAATGTGGTAGCAGATTTGTTATCTAGACTTATTGAAAATACTGACAAATCTCTTGTCGAAGACAAATTTCTAGAAGAACATTTGTTTCCATAGTATGCATACATTTCCAATTACCTTGCTGCAGGGAAGTTTCCACACCACATATCCCTAAGGGAAATACCAAAGATCATCCAACATAGTGCCAAATTTTCGTGGATAGACAAACACCTCTTCTACATAGGAGAAGATCAAATAATTTGAAGATGTGTAAGAGATGATGAGATTCAAAACATTCTTAAGGCCTACCATGACAACCCCTGTGGAGGGAACTTTGCAGACAAAATAAATGGTCATAAAGTATTACACATGGGTTATTATTGGCCCACTATATTTCATGATGCAAAAAAATATGTCAAAGGATGTGATAGATTTCAACGAATGGGCCAACTCATCCAGTTCGATGAGATGCTGATACAAACACAACTGGTAATAGAACCCTTTGAGAAGTGGAATTTCAATTTTGTTGGCCCGATAAATCCCTCATCACATCAGAAATATTATATCCTAGTATGCACAAACTATGTAACAAAGTGGGTAGAGGAAAGGGCTCTCTCAAAAGACACATAGCACACTGTTATGGATTTTCTATTTGAAGAAATGTTTGTCAGGTATGGGGTGACAAGGGAGATAGTTACCAATGGAAGAGCACATTTCATAGGGAATAGGATTGAGGCACTTCTCAAGAAATACAAGACTCGTCATTGAGTCACTTCTCCTTACCACCCGCAATTGAACAGCCAGGTCGAGAGCACCAATAAAGTATTGGAAAATATTCTCACAAAGACAGTGGCCAACCATTTCAGAGATTGGGATGACCAATTTCTAGAAGCTCTATGGGATTATAGAAAAACTTTTCCAAATACAATGGGCTTCTATCCATTCGAGTTGGTGTATGGTAAGTGTCCAATATTTCCAATTGAATTTGAAATCAACACACTTAGAACTGTTGTACAGGTTCATCTGGATTTAACTGCAGCACAAAAGCATCGAACATAAAATCTTAATGAGCTTTATGAAATTCATTTGGCTACACTACAACATATCGATATTGTCCAACAACAACGTGCAAAGTGGCATGACGATCTCATAAAAAATAAGTTGTTTCATCTAAGAGATTTGGCACTTTTGTATGACTCTAGATTTGCATATTTTAAAGGAAAAATTCACACTAGATGGTTGGGCCCTTATGAGGTAGATACAAGTTTTGACAATGGAACTATTAAATTGATAACCATAGATGGAGAATGTACCCCTCTGCTTGCCAATGGACATCATCTATGGTTATATCATCATCCAACCTCGAAGGACTCTTTCATCAAGCATGTTTCCTCCAACCTATGCGTAGAAATGTTGCACAAGGAAGGATAGTCCTCCACACCATCAACTCCATAAATATATAATAATAATAATAATAATAATAATAATAATAATAATAATAATAATAATAATAATAATAAATAAAAAATAAATAAAATAAAAATAAAAATAAACTATTTTCTAATTGTGAAAACCCCCTTAAGGGCGTAGTTGGACAAGTGTTAGTTGAAAACCAACTCGTTGGCGGCTAACATATGCTGATTTTTTTTTTAAATAAATAAATAAAAATAATACATATAGTCCTTTTCTAGTCCTTTTTATTGTTCCAAATAAAATATTCATGTCAAATTTTCAGTCTTGGGACAATATGACCTTTTTGTATTCCACAGGAACAATGTTGTAACTTCTGTAGAAATTTGAAACTTGTCAAGTAACAACATCATCAATTGCTGAAACTTGTCAAGTAACAAAACGACCAATTTCCAAAACTTATCCAAATAATAGCACAATCAACTGCTGAAACTTGTATATCTTCCAACACGAACAATGGTGGAACCTGTTCAAGTACCAACACAATGTATTAACATTATTACAAATTCAATCTTTGTTATCTTCTTCATATTTACAGTTCCAATGTGACTAAAGGCTCATCATGTCCAAACTAGAAACATGATTCCAACACCCTCTACACTGCTATAGCTCATATTTTTGTATTGCACATCACTTGTCCTCTAAAATTTCTGCCAAGTTCACCACCAACCTGACAGGTATGATTTGACTTAAAACCTCATTATTACTTAGAATGATTGTAATTTATGGATTGATTGTTACTATTCCCTATAATACCCATGTTTCCCCCAACTTGTAAATATAACTAGAACTTGCCAAAATAATGTGGCAGACTAAATTTGTGTGAATGTTGGGTTTTATGAACCTTTTGTTATAAAAGGTAATGTATGCATTTATTCTATTAATTAAATATGGATAGTGTTGCTTAACTGTTGAAAGGGGGGTTTACCAAGATAGATCATGATGTTATGAGAAAGATGGTGAGGGGAACAAAAAATGGTTGAGATGATCCCCACAAAACCAATACCTTACTGGATTTAATTGCTTAGAACCATAACAATTCTCTGACCCATAAATGAATTACCAATTAGGATAGTAGTTGGAAAATACTCCTGAAGAGTTAATGAGGAGATGGGGCAGGGTACCCATTTGTAAGGCTTCCAGACCTGACCAAGAGCTAGGGATTCAGACCCATACAACCCTGCTAAGGAAGGCGAGAAAGGAAGCAATTCATGGAAAGAGACATATTTGCGAGGAAGCAAAGTCGAGAGACCAATATCTAGAAGAGAAGAGAGCGCTTGCAACTCTATGGCTCGAAGGAGAATTGAGAAACGCACTCATTCTAGGCGCAAGAAGCAATTGGCGGTGTTTTCAGTCCAAGATGATAAACGAGGCCCTACCCAACTCAGGCTGACAAGTGACTGTGAAAGTACTCGTTGCAGACCTCCTTGCTTGGTACAAACAAAACCGTTTGTGAGGACCATGTGGGAGGAGGAGAGTAACCTCCATCCCAGACTGTCACGAAGTAAGAAGATAAATTCTCTCTCATAGAATAATGGTTTAGCTAGGGGGTGGCCAATGGTAAATCCGTTCAGGAGTGGTTGTTTCTACGGTTGGGTGGAAACATGCACTCCTTTTAGCAGTCACTTCATGATCTCTGGTTTTTGATAAGTATTTTCATACTTTGTGTACTAAAATGGAAATGATGATTTAACATACATGCTTATGACTAAACTATGTATTGAATGACTAAGGTAGAAATGCTCATTATATTTCTATGAAATCCATTCTTTTGAATGGTCTTTTGGTTGCCTCAACTTAGTCGCTAGAGGGTTATGGGATGTGGGTTTGCAAGAGAGTCGAGGTAGAGATAACTGAAATTCTTAAGTCCTGCCGACGTCTCAAAATCACCTTCGCAGGAAGACTAAGTTCAAATTTTGTGGAAGGAGGGCACCTCTTTCATACCCTTCACCCATGTGAGCAAGGTATAGGAACCTTGCACTAGGCCTGAAAGGAGCTAAGGCTTTCTGGCTTCGAGACTCTGGAAGTTCGAAGCTCCGGGGTTTTACGACCTTACCACTTGCAAATCGATCGAAGGAAACTTGTTTATTTCAGTTACCCATGAGGTTGACCAACATCTGGTGGTTTCCCTAACCATGATAGATAGACCTGTACCACCTTTAAACCCTAAACCTTTTACTAATCGCGAAGTAACGCAAGCCGCATATCCGAGGGTATCCGAGAGTCCCCCTGGCCATTGGATCTACACCGAGGTTAACCTGACGTTGACTACTTTGGGAGAACGAAGGTGTTGTAGCACCAAATTTCCCGAATCTCGAAGTTACAAATTGGTATGAGCTGTGGATCAAGGGAGTCCATTGAGAACCCCTCTTAACCGTTCGATCAACTAGTGGAGGGACTTGCGTGCGGTACTCCAATGAGGTCCTACTTTGGGAGAACATAGATGTTATAATGTCAAAACCCCCAAAGGTCGGAGCTATGAATTAAACAGAATCATAGATCTAGGGGCACTTCAAGATCCTTCCTGGCCATTGGATTCCATGTGGCGGTCATTCAAGCATTAACCAATTTGGGAGGAAAGGGGTGGTAAGTGAGCAAAATCCTATGAACACCGAGCTCATGAAGTCATGCGAGTCGTATATATGAGGACGTTGCAGGGCCATTCCCAACCATTAGATCTAGATTGTGGTTAGGCCGATGCTGACCACTCGAGGAGAAAGGAGGAGGTCACACAACAGATCCCTTGAATTTCAAAGTTACGAATTAATGGAGGTTGTAGATCAATGGATCTACATGGATGCATCTCCACCATGAGATCTAAATTCATTGTAAGGCCATTATTCTGGAGTGCATGGCACACTGACATCACCTAGGATGACGTGGACCTTCGATTGGTGTGCCACATGTCACCTAGATTCGTATGTTTCATAGACCCTATGTGCCCATTAAAATGTGACACATGTCACCCACTGAAGGGGCCACATGTCTTCTATGCCTTGACTCATGTCACCTCCCATGGCATGTACTCACTTATCTTATTGGCATGAGGAGTACTCGAGACCCACCTATCCTTACCTCTGCATTTAATGTCACCTTGTGCAAGGGTGAACCCTTCGGGAGTCCAGAAGTTTGGGTTGCAATGTTTTATATAAGCCAGAAGGTCCCAAGGTCAGAGCCATGTGGTGATATTTCAGGCTCCTTCAGGAGTTCAGGATTTCAAGACTCTGGGGGATATGCTTATAGAAAGGAAAAATGGGCATTCAACGCCGAATACCAAACTCCCCTCTAGCCACTGTGTTAAACAAGGATCAGGTCTCGTTGTGGATTGGACGGTGGATGAACTTCCACCATGGATGTAGGAACTTGGGATAATACGAATGATATGGAACCACATGGATGCCATGTGGCCCTTGACTGATAATACCCAAGGAGCTCCAGGAGGCCATAACTTGCAAATCCGAGTTCGGATTTGGGTAAAAGTCATTTGGAAGCTACGGTTGAGTAGAAAAGGATGGAGACCTAAGAGAGAGGATTCTAGATGACTATGGAAAGTAAAATTTTGATGCCCCATCCCGAGAAAGGGTGCTTAGGGGTCGGGTGTGTTACAAATTGGTATAAGAGAATGGAAACAAAATTTGGCCTGCTTGGGCTCATGAACGAGTCACTTAAAAATATTATTAGAAGAAACTTTAAGGGAAACAAACTATTCTACCCCATTCATAAGAGGCTTATTTAAACCTCTAATGAAGAGAGGAATGTAACTTTCTGTTGTTGTATATGTTTTAAAAACAAAATTGAACTATGTGTTGTTCATAAATTAGCAAGTGATTAACTAACAATTTTTTTTTTATTAGCACTCAAGTAGTCGATGGACAATAGGAAAACCCTCACGAGAAGGATGGTGACACACCATGAACTGGGGGAAATCTCCCACAATAGGGAGGAATAATTTGATAAGAGGAGGGTGGTGGAAACCCCTCCATATTTGGCTAAAATCATAAGAAGCCTCATGGAAGAATTACAGAGTTGTAAGGATGGCAATGAAAGGTTGATAAACGAGCAGGAAAATCAAATGAAAATTAACATAGTCTTACTGCAGAGCTCATCAGATATGCAAATGTAGTTGCAACATGGACCAAAAACTAGTCATGTGGATAGACATCATACTAAGAAAACTAAAAGTCCACCTGAGATACGAAAACATGGTCCTGAAAGTGGCCACACCAGGAGCACCTCAAAGAAGGCCCAACATGGATCCAAGAGACACTCATCGAAAGAGTCCTTTGGTGAGGAAACTGAAAACTCCAACGAATCATCTAGTAGAAAAACTAGTTCACATTCCCAGAGGAGAAGAAAGAAGAGGAAACATTCCAAGATCCATGAACCTGAAGAGTTCAAGAAATTCAAACTACCCAATTTTGATGGAGAGATTAAGAAGGGGGAATAACAAGAAGTTTGATTGATTGGCTTGAATAAGTACTTCAGAGTCCATGACTACTCTGAAAACTTAAAGGATCGAATAGCCATTTTCGACCTCAATGGAAATGCTTCCATTTTTGTGGGAGGACCGTAGGAATGTGAAAGGAATCCACGAGAAGGACTTGTCATGGAAACAATTTGAGTAATACTTTAAGAAGAAGTATCTTTCACAGAAATAATTTGATGTGAAGACCAAATATTTCTATGAACTCAAGTTAGGACAATTCACGATAGATGAATATATCAAAAAATTTCTTGAGTTGATAAGGTATGTGCCCTACATAAAGGATGAAAAGGTAAATATGCAACGATTTATTAGTGGATTTCCCCAGTCCTTCCAAGACAAAATTGAGTTTGATGAACCAAAGAATTTAGAGGACACTGTTTGGAAGGAAAGGTATTGATATGAGAAATTCAATAATAAGACAGAACCTCATGAGGATTGGAAGAAGAAAATCAATTTGAAATTCAAGAAGAAGGGGTTTAAACCCTCAAGATTTAAGAACCATGGGAAAGGTTCTAATATGAGACTTCCTACTAGAAGCATATATCAACATAATTTTCCATCTTAGAGTGGTACTAAACCCTTTGGAGAATCCCCAAGTAAGACTGATAACACAAAGAGAGAACCCTTGAAATGTTGGGGTTGTGGAGAAGAACATCTTCTGAGGGACTATCCACACATGCAACAAAACAATAGGAGGGTCTACAACTTCCAAGAGGTTACCACAATAAATGACGTGGCTAGGAGTATGCCACAAATTTATACAACCTTGGATAATAGACAAACTGACCACCAAGCTTCAGTGGTGGAGATGGAAGGTATGATTGCCAACCATCCGGTTTCCATTTTAATTGACCTTGGTTCTAATTTGAGTTATGTTTTCCCTCAAAATGTTGAGAAATGTAAATTGTAGCAAGTTAAACATGTTAAATCATGGCTAGTACAACTAGCTACTGGAACCAAAAGAAAATTAACATAGGTCATACCTATATGCCAATTCATTATGAATGGATTACCCACCCAAGAAACCTTAAATATGCTTCCTTTAGGATCTTATGACCTGCTGATCAACATGGAATGGTTAGCTTCCCATAAAACCAAGATGGACTGTTACAATAAAACCTTAGAGTGTAAATATGAAGAATGGAGAAAATTAACCCTACAAGGAATTCAAAATCTTGTCTCAGTGAGACAAATATCAACCCTTCAATTGAAGAATTATTGCAAAAAAGGATGCCCTTTGTATGAAATACAAGTGTTGAACTCTATTGAGGAAAATAAACTAAACCTAGAGGACCATCCCATATTAAGAGAGTATAAATATGTATTTCCAGAAGAGGTGCTAGGACTACCTCCAAGAAGGGATATTGAATTTTCAATAGAACTTGCACCAGAAGCGTTGTCAGTGTCTAGAACACCCTATAGAATGAGTACACCCGAGCTAGTTGACCTCAAACTACATCTAAAGGAGATCTGGGACAAAGGCTACATCTAACCTAGTGTGTCCCCATGGGGAGCACCAACCTTGTTTGTGAAAAAGAAGGATGGCACACTCAGATTTTTCATAGACTATAAACAACTCAATAAGATGACCATTAAAAATAAGTATCCCTTGCCAAGGATTGAGGACTTGTTTGACTAATTAAGGGGTGTTACAATTTTCTCCAAAATTGTCTTGAGGTATGGATACCACCAGGTCTGAATTAAGGATGAAGAAATCCACAAAACAACCTTTAGGACAAGGTACAATCACTATGAATTTGTGGTGGTGCCATTTGGGCTTACCAATGCACCAACCACTTTTATGTGCTTAATGAATAATGTACTCAGTAAGTTCTTGGACATATTTGTATTGGTTTTAATTGATGATATCCTAATATATTCCAAGAGTAGGGAAGAGCATGAAGAACATGTCAAACTAGTGCTTCAAGTGCTAAGAGAACACCAACTCTATGCTAAGTTTAGTAAGTGTGACTTTTTCCAAAAATAAGTCCATTACTTAGGCCATGTTATTTCTAAAGAAGGAGTGGTAGTTGATCCTAACAAGATCAAATAAATTATGGATCGGACTACCCCAAAGGATGTATATGATTTCAGATCATTTATGGGCCTAGCAGGATACTATAGGAGATTCATAAATGGATTTTCCAAAATTGGTTGCCCAATCAACTCCCTTCAGAAAAAAGGGGTTAAATTCATTTGGACATCAGAGTGTGAAGAAATATTCCAAGATCTAAAATACCTTCTAACCAATGCACCTGTGATGAAGATTACAGACACAAACAAGGACTTCTTTGTGTGTACATATGCTTGGAAGGAAGGGCTCAAAGGAGTCCTTATGAAAGAAGGACATGTAATTTTATACAAATCCAAAAAATTGATTGAGCATGAAATCAATTACATGACCCATGATATAGAATTGGATGACATACTACATGCTCTAAAAATGTGGAGGAATTACCTCCTGGGTAGAATATTTGTGCTTATGAAAGACCATTGTGGGTTCATATATCCGTTTGATCAACCAAAACTCAATGCTAGACAAGCTAGATGGATGACTCTCCTTAGTGAGTTTGATTTTGAAATAAAAGATATCAAAGGAAAAACAATAGGGTGGATGATGCCCTTAATAGAAGTATGAAAGTGATTCTCTTGGCAATCGTAAGCACCTGTGAATCATATTTCAGAGAGAGAGAGTCAAAAGTTCACAAGAGACAGACACACTTTTCAAGACTGTAAAATCATACTTAGAACAAGAGCCCACGAGGTTGAAGTATGAGGTTTATCAATTTTTGAATGATGGTCTATTAATTTACAAAGGTAGGTGGTATATTCCAAATTGTGACAACTAGAAGAGTATCATCATGGATGAACTACACAAAATACCATATACTGGTCATCCTGGTTATCAGAAGATGATCACAACCACTAGGAAATTATTTTATTGGCCCAGATTGAAAAATGACATAGATGATTTCTTGTCCAAATGTCTATAATGTCAGCAGGTTAAGGAAGAGCACCAACATCCAATAGGGCTATTACAACCCCTACTAATCCCATAATGGAAATGGGAAAGCATCTCCATGTATTTCATCACAGGGTTACCAAGATCAACCAAATAGAATGATGCCATCATGGTAGTTGTGGAAAAATTGAGCAAGGATGTTCACTTCATTCTCGTTAAGTAAACTTGAAATGCAATAGATATTACCAATATTTTCATGAAGGAAATATTTAGACTGCATGGCATGCCTAAGGAGATCATATATGAACGAGATAAAAAATTTACTTCAACCTTTTGGAAATCTCTATTTGCTGGCTTCGAAACTAAATTTCTATTTAGTACAACTTATCATCCTCAAAATGATGGATAGACAAAGAGGGTAAACCAAGTGTTAGAGGACATGCTAAGGATTCATGTGATGCATCATACCAAGAAGTGGGAAGACTAACTACCACTGGTAGAATTTTCCTACAACAATGGCTATCACAATTCATTGAGGATGAGCCCTTTTGAGGCCCTCTACGATAGAAAATGCAAGATTCCAATCAGCTGAGATAACCCAGTGGACATAATTAAAATCATGCCAGATATGCTAAAATAAATAGAGCAACAAGTAGTTCAGATAAAATAGAATCTGAAAATAGCTCAGGATAGATAAAAGAGCTATGCAGATAGAAAAAGGACTCCTAGAGAGTTCAAAGTAGGGAATCATGTGTATCTCATAGTTAGACCTAGGAAAATATCCTTGAGAATGGGATCATGTGCCAAGCTGACACCTCAGTATTGTGTACCCTTTGAAATTTTGGATAGAGTGGGACCTGCAGCATATACACTTGCACTTCCTCCCACAGTTAAGTCATATATTGTTTTCGATGTTTTTTTACTGAAGAAATAAGTACATGATTCTAATCATATAATTGATTGGTCTGTGATTCAGGTGGAACCTGAGGGAGAATTCCATCCATAACCACAATGCATAAGATACAGGAAGGAAATCCCACTCAGGAACAAAACCATTGCAAAGGTTAAGGTGCAGTGGAAACACTTTGGTCTAGATGAAGCTACATGGGAAATGGAGGATGCCATGAAAAATGTGTTGCACCTCTTTTGTCACTTAAATGAGAAAAATAAGGGTGCTTACAAGCCCAATTGGGTTATCTAGGAAAGACAACAGTAGAGGAAAGAGTTAGAAGTGTAAAGAATAAAAGATAAGCAAAGAATTAAACTAAGAAGGATAACAACAATTAAACTATAGTGCATAAGGACATTAGAACAAGAAACAAACAAGACTCATGCCACCAATGGAAAGGATTGTATTAGTGGAAAGAAAACACCAAAGAGAAAGGGAGACTTTCGGTCCCCTCTTCCTCCAAGGGAGGGCTCTTGGACCCCCAAATATTGAGCTCTTCTTACAAAGAAGGAACTAAAATGAAATGGTGAAGAGAATCCAAAGCACATTCAATCTAGAGGTGATATCAATGACTAAATAAAATGGTGCTAGCATATTCTTGATGAGGAAAGAGGATCCTCCAAGAGAATATCAACAACATAAAAATACAAATGAATTCCTTGAAAATGTAGTGCACCCATGGCCTCTTTTTATAGTATAACTTTGAGGCATTATTCAACCAGCTTTTAGTGTGAACAAGGGGCCATTTAGGGCACCCTTAGGTCTTTGACCAGCCACCCAGCCAGATTCAGCTGAGATTTGGATGTCAAATCGACTTGGAAGCTAAACCAGAAGTGGGTGGGAGGCCGACTAATATCATAAATGCGCCATTTTGAGGGATGCACAATTTTTTGCATCCATAGTCACACATCGTGCACATGTGTGTTTTTTCCTACATTTCTGAATGGCACATGTGTTCGCGCTCCTTGTGTAGTCTTAGTGCATACTGATTTTATTGTTGATTGTATAGTTTTGGGCCTTTTGGAAATGCATTTTTTGGTCAATTTTGGTCCATGGGTGAACTAATAGTTGTTTGAAGATGTTGGATTCCTGTAACCATTTGCGGATGAAATTTACGTGATAACAGATTCCCCCTGATGGATGAGGTTAGGAGCATATGTATAGCTGAAATTCATCAATGTTTCTTCTACTGAGAGTACCTGTGCAAGAAAGAGTGTTGTGGGGAGTGTAAAGAGAGATCTAGTGGAAGGAGAGGGGAACCTGTAGGACCCAAGCATTTTTTAAAGTTTGGGAGAAAAAATGAAACTGTGTACAAATGAGGCAAGCATGCCCCATGCTCATGTCATGTAACTCAAAAAGATGTAATACATTAACTGACTGTGTCATGGATGTAGATCACTATAGCGCCCTCCGAGGTGGTTTGATAATAACATAGGACAATTATGATGGTGAAAAAATCTCTGAAAAAGGGTAAGGACACCTGTGAGAAGTGTCGATAATGTGCAGACATTGATAGTCTGTCAAATTTCAGAGGTCTTTGGCTAATATAAAGCAACTGCAATAGTCACAAAGTAAGACCCACCGTAACATGAGATAGTGTTGAAGTCGAATGTTATGTGGGTCAACAACAATATAGAACAATGGTGGTTTTCCCTGTGCCGTCTGAGGCTCCTCATTGTAAAGGTAATGAGAGTCAAGATATTGTTTCCCTTCTGGAAACCATGCTGATGTTGACAGAAAGGGAGACACGACTTAAATCCATTGGATGAGATCAGGAACTGATGGGATACATGGACAAAGTTAAGATGTGGTAAGGCTCAAGAAGGCCCTTGGTTAGGGATATATGCAAAGTGGCAACAACCGTAAGACTGAATCTAGCATCAGGGGGACGACTAGATGAGGGTGAGTTGTGCCAGAGGTGCGACAAAATGGAAAAACAAAGATATAAAAAAGTATATGGACTGTAATATACTCGGGGTTTATGGATAATGTCATTGATGAGAGGAAGTGAAAAAATTCCCCAACCAAGGGTGACAAGGGTTGCTTTTTCGAAAAAAAAAGAAGGTTGCTAAAGGCGACAACAGAAAGATATGTAAATGAAGGGAAAAAGGTTTTGTACAATTACTGAAAGATTAAAGAATGAGTTGGGATGATTGTGTAGATACAGAAATGGCTGCCCCAATGTAAGATGGCTTCGTCGATGATGGCGTAAGTTGTGTGGGAAACAAGTAGAGGGTGAGGGCCCCATAGGTGGGTTTTTGTATTTAGGGAAATGTATGGAGGACAATATGCAGATGGGAAAACTGACGGTAGATGAAAATGGTTGGTTAATGATATTGCAGGGATGCAGTTAAAATAGAACCATGATGAAGTAACATGGGATTCCAATGGGTAGGCTAGCATAATGGGGAGAAGGAGTATGTGGTGATTTCTCGATGATGCGTAAGACTATCGGGACTCCCATATCTAAGGGGTGAAAGCAACATGAGTGTCAAACTTCCAAGGGGGGCTATGAATGGGACAACTCATGTGGGGGAGGGTGCTACCGGGTGACAGTACTAAAATGTAGTGGAGGGGAAATTACTGCAGAGCCGGACATGGGGATCCTATAGGAAAATATCGGTGGGTGTCACTGAGAGATGCAATTTGATATTTAGAGGGAATGACTACATGCCAGTGTCGATGATATACCTGAAGGGATACTGTTGATGTATGATGATCAAGTACCTGCACACATGAAAACCGAATACCCGACGTGAACAATATCTGAAGAGAAAGATCATATCACAGTTATTCAATAATATGTTAATGTAAGCATCCGTACCTGAGTGTCATATGAGAAAAATTCCCCCCAGGGGCTGAGGGTGAAAAATGGTCCGGGGAATGGAATTATGTAAGTAATGGGGTCCTGATCCCGTGGTTGAAGACGGATCGAAAAACAGGTGCCCGAAGAACCCAGAATTGAGTTTGGAAGTTTGGAAAAATGGACTATGTATTGTTGTAGGGCCCATAATGCCACCTCATTTGTACCTGCTGTCTTATTGAGTGGACGAAAATTTGAGAGGAGATTGGGAGATTTTGGGTGATTAAGGTAGCCGTTTCAGGATTTGCAAGTTTCAGGTTAGTTGTTGTATCCTCCTGCATAGAACTTAGGGTTTTTTTTTTGGGCAGGGTTGTACGGGGGTCGTACAGGGGGTTTTAGTGAGTGTGGGCCCCCTAGTGCACGGACGATCAAAGGATTCTCGTGCATGTGTGCATAGCTGTATCTTTGACAGTCACACATGGGGGAGCTTAAGTGAGAAAAAATAGGCATGCACGAGATGCCCGCCTGTGCGAATCACAGTTGCGCATGCGTGCGCGGCTATGGTCCTGACAGTCGCGCATATGTGCGCAACTATGTGACGAATAGTCATGTACTAAGACACGTCTATTTATGTGACAGGGGCACATGCATGTGCCCCTGTATCACCGACAGGCACGCATGTGTGCATGACTATGGGATGAACATGCACGCATATGTGCGCGCTTGTGGGGAAAACAACCGCGCCTTTGAGGCAAAGATTAAAAGTGTAAAAACTTGACTTTTTTGGAATATTTAGATGTTTTTTTTTTGTTTTTTTTTTATATTGGTGAATATAGTTGATCAAGTACTGTATATGTGGATGTAGGTGACCAGTATTGACGATGTCGATTCATTGGAGGGAGAGAGATTGGTCACGCCTACGGGAGGTAGTGACCAATGAGGACAGAGCAGAAAGTAATGACTTATGTTGATTAGGACAGGTTTGAAGAACTTTTAAGACTGACATGGCAGCGAGGGATTGTGCCAAGTCATCGTCCAAAATATAATTATGGGCTGCCCTAGCCTGAGGGTTGTTGACATTCCTTCGTAATGGGATGTGAGGGATGCGAAGAGGTGTTTTAGTATTAGGGTGCATAATCATCAAAGGAGGGCCTGTTGTGACTGGGATGGCCTCTGAGGTAGTGGGAGTAGGGTGAGAGGGTGCGTTGTATTGACGAATACGCGTTTGTAGAAGGACTTCTTCCTCACTAGTGAGGAGGATAGTGCAATCTATAGGAGGTCCTGGGTTGGCGTACTGTCCCATTTGTGGCAGGGTTGGATGCATATCCTATTGGGTTTTCATTACCCCTTGATGTGGTATGGGGTTTTGTAACACAATGGGGGGGTTATTGCACATATTGTTGTGGGGCCTGTTAGGGAGTAGGAGGTACTGGGGGACATGGTCCATTTCCAGATTCTAGGGGACATGGTACGAATATTGTTGTTGTTCTTCCCCTGGCATTTTTTGTTATTTCCCCATTGGGTGTTCTAATTTTCCTGATTCTGGTTTCCCCCGACAGGCTGGTTCCACTGGGGTTGGTTCTGGCTTCCTCCTAGTCCAGGATTATTATTGTTTCGGTTTTTCCCTTTCTTTCTGGCATTGTTCGACTGATGGGATGGATTTTCCGTATTCAGTTGTTCGAAGTGATGGAATTACTGAATGGGGGAGGGTTGAACAAATTTTACCCCAGCCTGTGGTTTTCCTTGTGAAGGAGTGATAGGTTGGGGGGGACCAGTAAATGGAAAGTACAGATTATTCTATGGTAATGATCCGTAGAATGCATAGGAAGGCATGGTGTTTTCACTAGTGCTTAGGGTGTAAGTGAAGGTAGATCGGGTACTAGAACTTGGTTGGGTTGTGGGGAGTATTGCAGGTACTGGTGGTGGTCCGCTGATGGGTGGAGGAAAGGTCAAGGGGTATGGTTGTTGATAAGGGGGTGGAGGATAATAAGGGGGTCGACCATATGTTGGTGGATATTGAGGTGTGCCATACATAGGTGATTGTTGGGGGTGATAATCGTGGTGTGTATTAGTACCAATCAATCCATCCGCTGAGTGAGACATCCCAGGTTTGTCTTGGCCAAATGGTACAGGTATCGAGGTGTTAGGTAGTACTATATACAAATATCCTGACTGTGAATAAATGAGTTCGAATTGCTGGGCCTTACTGATGGATTTTTCTTCTAATTGGGGGAAGGTAGTGGCTACATCTTTGGCAAGGAGGGAAACAAGTGATTTGAGAAACCAATTAAGACATTGTTGCTTGGTGGCTTCTTCTTTACATAGACTACGTCATCGATGCCATTCATGAATGTGGTCGGCAATGTGTGTAGTGAAGGTTTGTTTAAACTCTGAGAGGAGTTCGCGATTGTTGTGATGATGGATTGGGAGTTGAAAGAAGGTCAAAAATTCTTTGGCCAAAGATTCAAAGTTCGTATGGGACCCATATTTTTCTTCTACGTACCACTTAGCTGATGGGCTAGTGAGTGTCCGTTGAAATAGTCTTAATTAGACAAAGTAATCCATAATTCTATTGGAGGATCACCATAAATGGAAGGTCATGATATGGTTGGCTGGGTAATCTCCTACTTTTCCTTCAAACTTGGGGATGTTTGAAGGTAGTTTGGTAGGCATTGCAAACCATGTAGGGTCATGCAATATAGGATCATTAGTGATTTTAGTCAGATCCGGTATGTTGAGGGAAGCCAAGTATGGCATCTATGGTTGTGGTGGAAGATTAGTGCCAGCCATGGTAGGAATGTTTTGTGTGCCTAATCCTAAAAGAGGGTTTGTTCCAGCCATAGTGTGAATGTAGGGTGTACCTGACTCGTGAAGGGGGGCTAGATGGAGTTGTACTTCTTCTTTGAGAATAAGTGTGCCCCTCGCTTCCATGTAAAGGAGAGTGTGGGGATGGTTGACCTTGGGAAGTGGACCTAAGAAAAGTGAAACCAAGAAAAGTTGATCCCAAGACAGTAGCACTCATAGGGGTGTGAGAAAGTATGGTTGGTGAGTTTGGCAAGACTAGGAAATCCCCTTAGAATGGGAGGGAGATTTAGAAAGCGTCTAGAATGATGGGGATTTTGTGGGTCCCTTATGATGCCCGACTAGTAAAGTGGATGTGTGCAAATGGTGATGAGAGAAATTAATGAACATGAGACTTTGTACCTTCACAATATATCTCACAATCATATGTAATCACAATAACATCATACATAAAACAATTAAGAAGCATACATGTGGGTAGGTGGTTCTTGTTCATGTGGGAGAACAAATAAACAAATGTTCATGTCCTAAAATACGTAACGTCCTTCCTCTCAAATAGCATTGGACCTTCCAAAAGCACTCAATAGTGGGGTTTGAAGCCACCGAAAGAGGAACTAGTGAAGGATGAAGTAATTGGTTATAATGAGGGGTAGAGGGTGCATATCTCGAAATAGATGGCGATATTTCCCAATAGCCACACATAATCTGATCAAGGTGTAATTGCAACCCATAATTTCCACCTGGGTAGATGTCCTAAAATTTGGTCACTAGGTACCTCGGTCAAAGTGTGACATTTAGAATTTCGGCCTAAGAAATGGGTCACAGGCTGGATCCCGTCCAAGAGGTGGGTGCCTCAAGGGGGGACGCACAGAACAACCGAACCTTGACCTTCAACCCTTCACGGGTATCTCCCTGCCTTATGGTGTTAGGAACACTTGACTTGGAGGATTTTAAAGTTCCCTATTTGACAACTTCTACTATTTGAAGATGTGAGAACTAGATAATGGGGATTTATTTGGATGGCTATCCCCGGAATCCTACCTAGACTAAAAAATTTCTTTTGGAACCTCCTGTGGAGGAAAAATTAATGAGTTTTTTAGAATTTTTTTAGATGTGGTTGTTTGAGAGATTGGGGGTGTGAGCCAATCTCGTTGAAATTAAGTGGGAGTGGATAGTTTCGTCAAGAAAAGGGTGGGGTGTTTCAGAATCCCTTTGGAGGAAACTTACTTCAACCTCCATGTTTCGATATGAAAACTATGTGAGTGAGTAGTGACTTTGTGTGTGAACAAGTGAAAGTGTGCCAATTTTTTTTTTAATAAATTAGGTGTCACCTTGCTGCATGTGGACTTCACTTGGTCCTTACAAGTCTTGATTACCTAATTAACTAAGTTTCATTGGTACAACCTTGCAGAATTTTAAAGTCCCTAAGAAACTAGCATGTGGACATCTGGGTCCTTACTATTCCTTTAACTCCCTAATGTGATTTAGTCTAAGAAAGATTTGAAACTATCATAGATTGTGCATATGTGGGCATGTATGGGCCCGTTACAAAACCTTTAAACTTTCGTAGTGATTTAATCTAAGAAAGTAAACTTCAATCACTATCATATCTTTGTAGCAGGTGGGAATGTATGGGCCCGTTACAATCTTAAGATGTGTTTGAAAAATAAACTAAGAGGAGTCCCAAGGGGGCTGTTGTCCTCTCCTAAAGATTTTATCTTTTTAAGGGAGATGGAATTTTCCCTCAATCTCTTTTTAATTCTTAAGATCACTTTGGGGTGTGGGAGAAGAGCATACTCAACGGTTGATATCCAATTTTTGCTCCCAATGCAAGTTTTATATGTGATCTAAAGATGATTCCAACTTACACTTTTAGTCAAAGCAAGCCATCCATGTGGCAAAATAAAAGAAAAAGATGAAATAATGATTTTAACCCCCTAAGTGCCTACGTTTTGACTAATCCCTTTATATGGAGAGGGAATATAAGTGTGGTGCATATTATAATGTGCAAGGAATCAATTTTAAGAAGGCTATGGGCCTTCCACATATTACGAAAAACTTACAATGTGTGTTTTTCTGCACGGGTGCATGGGTCTCAGAATAGATAGAGGTGCTGTGAGTGCCAATGCACACACTGAAAGTGACTTGTGGGCGCTGGTGCACAGAAGGCGCTAAGAAATACAGTGGTTTTGGCGCACGTGCACTTAAGACGTGCCTGTGGGTTGAAAAACCTACGCATGTCTAACACACGACCGTGAAGCGATTTTCGAACGAAATTATCTCAACTCAGCTTTGAATTTGACTTTTTGTAGGTTGGCTTGGGCTGGTTATGGTACCTGCAGGTTAAACAAATAGAAAGAAGAGCTAAAATAACCCAAATGGATTAGGAAATTGATACCTTTCCCCAGTGGAGTCGCCAATCTGTTGCACCTCTTTTGTCACCTAAATGAGCGAAATAAGGGTGCTTACAAGCCCAGTTGGGTCAACTAGGCAAGACAACATTCGAGGAAAGAGTTAGAAGTGTAAAGAATAAAAGATAAGCAAAGAATTAAACTAAGAAGGATAACAACAATTAAACTATAGTGCATAAGGACATTATAACAAGAAACAAACAAGGCTCATGCCACCAATGGAAAGGATTGTATTAGTGGAAAGAAAACACCAAAGCGAAAGGCAGACTTTGGGTCCCCTCTTCCTCCAAGGGAGGGATCTTGGACCCCCAAATATTGAGCTCTTCTTACAAATAAGGAACTAAAATGAAATGGTGAAAAGAATCCAAAGAACATTCAATATAGAGGTGATATGAATGGCTAAATGAAATGGTGCTAGCATACTCTTGATGAGGAAAGAGGATCCTCCAAGAGAATATCAACAACATAACAATACAAATGAATTCCTTGAAAATGTAGTGCACCCATGGCCTCTTTTTATAGCATAACTTTGAGGCATTATTCAACCATCTTTTAGTGTGAAAAAGGGGTCATTTAGGGCACCTTTAGGTCTTTGACCAGCCACCCAGCCGGATTCATCCGAGATTTGGATGTCAAATCGACTTGGAAGCTGAACCAGAAGTGGGTGGGAGGCCAACCAATATCATAAATGCACCATTTTGAGGGATGCACAGTTTTTTTGTGTCCATAGTCACACATCGTGCACATGTGCGTTTTTTCCTACATTTCTGAATGGCACATGTGTTCGCGCTCCTTGTGTAGTCTTAGTGCATGCTGATTTTATTGTTGATTGTATAGTTTTGGGCCTTTTGGAAATGCATTTTTTGGTCATTTTTGGTCCATGGGTGAACTAATAGTTGTTTGAAGATGTTGGATTCCTGTAACCATTTGCGGATGAAATTTCAGTGATAACAGATTCCCCCTGATGGATGAGGTTAGGAGCATACGTATAGCCGAAATTCATTAATGTTTCTTCTACTGAAAGTACCTGTGCAAGAAAGAGTGTTGTGGGGAGTGTAAAGAGAGATCCAGTGGAAGGAGAGGGGAACCTGTAGGACCCAAGCCTTTTTTAAAGTTTGGGAGAAAAAATAAAACTATGTACAAACGAGGCAAGCATGCCCCATGCTCATGTCATGTAACTCAAAAAGATGTAATACATTAACTGACTATGTCATGGATGTAGATCATTGTAGCGCCCTCCGAGGTGGTTTGATAATAACATAGGACAATTATGATGGTGAAAAAATCTCTGAAAAAGGGTAAGGACACCTGTGAGAAGTGTCGATAATGTGCAGACATTGATAGTCTATCAAATTTCAGAGGTCTTTGGCTAAGATAAAACAACTGCAATAGTCGCAAAGTAAGACCCACCGTAACATGAGATAGTGTTGAAGTCAAATGTTATGTGGGTCAACAACAATACAGAACAATGGTGGTTTTACCTGTGCCATCCGAGGCTCCTCATTGTAAAGGTAATGAGAGTCAAGATATTGTCGCCCTTCTAGAAACCATGTTGATGTTGACAGAAAGGGAGACACGACTTAAATCCATTGGATGAGATCAGGAACTGATGGGGTACATGAACAACGTCAAGATTTGGTAAGGCTCAAGAAGGCCCTTGGTTAGGGATATATGCAAAGTGGCAACAACCGTAAGACTGAATCTATCATCAGGGGGACGACTAGACGAGGGTGAGTTGTGCCAGAGGTGCAAAAAAATGGACAAACAAAGAGGTCAAAAAGTGTATGGACTGTAATATACTCGGGGTTTATGGATAATGTCATTGATGAGAGGAAGTGAAAAAATTCCCCAACCAAGGGTGACAAGGGTTGCTTTTTCGAAAAAAAAAGAACGTTGCTAAAGGCGTCAATAGAAAGATATGTAAATGAAGGGAAAAAGGTTTTGTACAATTACTGAAAGATTAAAGAATGAGTTGGGATGATTGTGTAGATAAAGAAACGGGTGCCCCAATGTAAGATGGCTTCGATGATGATAGCGTAAGTTGTGTGGGAAACAAGTGGAGGGTGAGGGCCCCATAGGTGGGTTTCTGTATTTAGGGAAATGTATAGAGGACAATCTGCAGATGGGAAAATTGACGGTAGATGAAAATGGTTGGTTAATGATATTGCAGGGATGCAGTTAAAATAGAACCATGATGAAGTAACCTGGGATTCCATTGGGTAGGCTAGCATAATGGGGAGAAGGAGTATGTGGTGAGTTCTCGATGATGCGTAAGACTATCGGGACTCCCATATCTAAGGGGTGAAAGCAGCATGAGTGTCAAACTTCCAAGGGGGACTATGAATGGGAGAACTCATGTGGGGGAGGGTGCTACCGGGTGACAGTACTGAAATGTAGCGGAGGGGACATTACTGCAGAGCCGGACATGGGGATCCTATAGGAAAATATCGGTGGGTGTCACTGAGAGATACAATTTGATATTTAGAGGGAATGACTACATGCCAGTGTCGATGATATACCTGAAGGGATACTGTTGACGTATGATGATCAAGTACCTGCACACATGAAAATCGAATACCCGACGTGAACAATATCTGAAGAGAAAGATCATATCACAGTTATTCAATAATATGTTAATGTAAGCATCCGTACCTGAGTTTCATATGAGAAAAATTCTCCCCAGGGGCTGGGGATGAAAAATGGCCTGGGGAATGGAATTATGTAAGTAATGGGGTCCTGATCCCGTGGTTGAAGACGGATCGAAAAACGGGCGCCCGAAGAACATAGAATTGAGTTTGGAAGTTTGGAAAAATGGACTATGTATAGTTGTAGGGCCCATAATGCCACCTCATTTGTACCTGCTGTCTTATTGAGTGGATGATGATTTGAGAGGATATTGGGAGATTCTGGGTGATTGAGGTAGCCGTTTCAGGATTTGTGAGTTTTAGGTTAGTTTTTGTATCCTCCTGCATAGAACTTAGCGTTTTGTTTTTTGGGCAGGGTTGTACGGGGGTCGTACAGGGGGTTTTAGTGAGTGTGGGCCCTCCAGTGCACGAATGATCAAAGGATTCTCGTGCACATGTGAGTAGCTGTATCTTTGATAGTCACACATGGGCGAGCTTAAGTGAGAAAAAATAGGCATGCATGGGATGCGCGCCTGTGCGAATCACAGTTGCACATGCGTGCGTGACTATGGTCCTGACAGTCGTGCATATGTGCGCAACTGTGTGATGAATAGTCATGCCCTAAGGCACGTCTATTTATGTGACAGGGGCACATGCATGTGCCCCTGTATCATCGACAGGCATGCATGTGTGCATGACTGTGGGATGAACATGCACACATATGTGCGCGCCTGTGGGGAAAACAACCGCGCCTTTGAGGCAAAGCTGAAAAGTGTAAAAACTTGACTTTTTTGGAATATTTAGATGTTTTTTTTTTTTGTTTTTTTTTTTATATGGGTGAAGATAGTTGATCAAGTACTATATATGTGGATGTATGTGACCAGTCTTGACGATGTCGATTCATTGGAGGGAGAGAGATTGGTCATGCCTACGGGAGGTAGTGACCAATGAGGAGCCGATGGTCTGTGATACCAATGGAAATATCGATTTTGATGGTGGGGGAAATATTGGCCATATTACCTTCTTCAAAAGTGTTAGGGGTAGGGATAGGGTTATTGAACCAATACATATGTCGTAATGGGAGAAAATATTTGGTTTTGACTGTGTATATGGGGTTTTGGTTAAGAGGCATGGAGGTTTCCTGTGAAGGAAAGAGTGCTCTGTGGTGGAGCACATCCCATGGGCAATCGGGTTTAGATAACTCTTCAAGGATGTCTTTGTCACCATGAAACTGTCGAGAATATAGGGGATCGAGAGGAGTAACTTTGGTGATTGTCACCATGGGGTTGTTTTCTAGTGGTGATGATGTAGAGGGGGCATTGCAAGGAGGTTGCGATGGTTCACTTGATATAAACCAAATATCGAGATATTGTGGGTTGAAAATGGTAGTCAGGTGTAGAATTTCCATGGGGAAATGAATTGGAGAATTGGGGGGATTTGGGGGAAAATCCTCATATAAATCATCCAGGAACCATGGGGGAGTAAGGAGTGCCTCAAGTTCCGGCGAGAAGATATGAACCACAACAAGTGATGGGGTAGGGGTACTCACTGGTTTTGCTGGAGGGGGGGGGGGGTGTAGGGTTTTGAATAAGGGCCATTTGGCGACGGCTGTATTCAATGGTCATAGGACATTGATATGTGAAATTATTAGGTGATTCGCATAGAGAGAAAGGACATCTCATATGTTCATTGACTGAGGTCATGACATAATGGATGTCGGTGACATGTGGTGGGGTGGGTTCTTGTTGAAATCTCTAGTGTACTGCTATTAGCATCTATCAGAATTGAGGTAATGCTGGACAATGGTGTGTATAATGGCCATATTATGAACATATGGCGCATGAAAATTTGGTTCATAGTCCTTTGTTACTTTTGTTTGGGGAGATAGTGACAGTATTGGATGAAGCGACGAGCGGTGGTGGTGCTCGAGGGAGTTGAATTAGATTGCGTAGATCAGGGAGAGATGGGAACTTATTAGTGGGGTGTCCATATTTCTCGCATAACGTGCAAGTAGGTTGGATACATGGGGGGAGTGGAGTGGTGGGCTCGTTCTTTTTATGCTCACCCCCAACTATAGCAGGGGTGCTAGTGAGTGGGAGTGTAGGTGGTATGGTGGGGGTGAGTATGGGAATCTGCATTGGTATTCCTTCTATTTGGGGAGGGAGGGATTGTTGAAGGACCATATCAGGTGGATGTAGATATGATACTGGGATTTCCAGCACCATATTAGGGAGGGTAAGTGTTGCAACTACTTGGAATCTTGTACACCTGGTGGGGGGTAAAAGAAATGGATTTGGGTAATGGCTTGGGGGACTGTTTCCCAAACTGGCATATGGCCCTGCTGGAGGGAAGATCGGGAATGGGCAGAGCTGTACAAGTTCCAAGGGATTCCTGAGGGAGAAGTTTTGTGACTAGTGGGACGTCAGGGATAAAAGAGGCCTCAGTGGGAGGGATATTATCATCAGTTTTTGTTTCGTTGGTGGAGACGACACATACTTGTGTTGAGGGATGGATGAGCGGTGGTGCTCCGTGGTATGTCCCTAGAAAGGATGGGTATTTAAAAATTCTAGGGCCCATCTCATTGAGTGGATAGGCATCCGGATTAGTGTGGACAAGAGGAAGGATGTTGTCGATGTTGGATGAAGGGTTAGGCTCGTAATGTGATACTTGATCGATGGTAATGATCTTTTCGTTATGGGGAAACATCATGGTTTGGAACACAAAAGAGGCGATGACCTTCATAACATACATTTAGCTACGACCAATCAAAATATTGTAGTCAAGGAGGGCATCGATAACCTCAATGTCAATAAGAATGGTTTTTCCCCCGAGTTCGACGGGGACATTTTGGAAGATCCCCTCGAGATATGAGGATCGTCCCTCATAAGCCCTTAGAGTAATGGCATATGGTATTAGCTCTAGAGAGCCAAGTTTCTGTTAGACGATTTTGGACATGATGCAGGTGGATTCACCTTTGTCAATGATGCAACGGTGAACTGTGATATTCCATATTTTAACCAGTATTTGAAAAGAAACAAGAGCAGGGAGATGAGGTTCCCCACTATTGAGATCGAAGGTGATGAGTCGAGTATCGACAAGGTCAAATTCCCCCAGAGCGGAAAGTAATGACTTATGTTGATTAGGACAGGTTTGAAGAACTTTTAAGACTGACATGGCAGCGAGGGATTGTGCCAAGTCATCGTCCAAATTATAATTATGGGCTGCCCTAGACTGAGGGTTGTTGACATTCCTTCGTAATGGCATGTGAGGGATGTGAAGAGGTGTTTTAGTATTAGGGTGCATAATCATCAAAGGAGGGCCTGTTGTGACTACGATGGCCTCTGAGGTAGTGGGAGTAGGGTGAGAGGGTGTGTTGTATTGACGACTACGCGTTTGTAGAAGGACTTCTTCCTCACTAGTGAGGAGAATAGTGCAATCTGTAGGAGGTCCTGGGTTGGCGTACTGTCCCATTTGTGGCAGGGTTGGATGCATATCCTATTGGGTGTTGATTACCCCTTGATGTGGTATGGGGTTTTGTAACACAATGGGGGGGTTGTTGCACATATTGTTGTGGGGCCTGTTAGGGAGTAGGAGGTACTAGGGGACATGGTCCATTTCCAGATTCTGGGGGACATGGTACGAATATTGTTGTTGTTCTTCCCCTGGCATTTTTTGTTATTTCCCTATTGGGGGTTCTGATTTCCCTGATTCTGGTTGCCCCCGACAGGTTGGTTCCACTTGGTTGGGTTGTGGGGAGTATTGGAGGTACTGGTGGTGGTCCGCTGATGGGTGGAGGAAAGGTCAAGGGGTATGGTTGTTGATAAGGGGTTGGAGGATAATAAGGGGGTCCACCATATGTTGGTGGATATTGAGGTGTTCCATACATAGGTGATTGTTGGGGGTGTGAATTTTGGTGTGTATTAGTACCAATCAATCCATCCGCTGAGTGAGACATCCCAGGTTTGTCATGGCCAAATGGTACGGGCATCAAGGCGTCAGGTAGTACTATATACAAATATCCTGACTGTGAATAAATGAGTTCGAATTGCTGGGCCTTACTGATGGATTTTTCTTCCGATTGGGGGAAGGTAGTGTCTACATCTTTGGCAAGGAGGGAAACAAGTGATTTGAGAAACCAATTAAGGCATTGTTGCTTGGTGGCTTCTTCTTTACATAGACTACGTCATCGACGCCATTCATGAATGTGGTCGGCAATGTGTGTAGTGAAGGTTTGTTTAAACTCTTAGAGGAGTTCGAGATTGTTGTGATGACGGATTGGGAGTTGAAAGAAGGTCAAAAATTCCTTGGCCAAAGATTCAAAGTTCGTATGGGACCCATATTTTTCTTCTACGTACCACTTAGCTAATGGGCTAGTGAGTGTCCGTTGAAATAGTCTCAATCGGACAAATTCATCCATAATGCTATTGGAGGAGCACCATAAATGGAAGGTCATGATATGGTTGGCTGGGTCATCTCCTGCTTTTCCTTCAAACTTGGGGATGTTTGAAGGTAGTTTGGTAGGCATTGCAAACCATGTAGGGTCATGCAATATAGGATCATTAGTGATTTTAGTCAGATCCAATATGTTGAGGGAAGCCAAGTATGGCATCTATGGTTGTGGTGGAAGATTAGTGCCAGCCATGGTAGGAATGTTTTGTGTTCCTAATCCTGAAAGAGGGTTTGTTCCGGCCATAGTGTGAATGTAGGGTGTACCTGACTCGTGAAGGGGGGATAGATGGAGTTGTACTTCTTCTTTGAGAATAAGTGTGCCCCTCGTGTAAAGGAGAGTGTGGGGATGGTTGACCTTGGGAAGTGGACCTAAGAAAAGTGGAACCAAGAAAAGTTGATCCCAAGACAGTAGCACTCATAGGGGTGTGAGAAATTATGGTTGGTGAGTTTGGAAAGACTAGGAAATCCCCTTAGAATGGGAAAGAGATTTAGAAAGCGTCTATAATGATGGGGATTCTGTGGGTCCCTTATGATGCCCGACTAGTAAAGTGGATGTGTGCAAATGGTGATGAGAGAAATTAATGAACATGAGACTTTGTACCTTCACAATATATCTCACAATCGTATGTAATCACAATAACATCATACATAAAACAATTAAGAAGCATACATGTGGGTAGGTGGTTCTTGTTCATGTGGGAGAACAAATAAACAAATGTTCGTTTCCTAAAATACGTAACGTCCTTCCTCTCAAATAGCACTGGACCTTCCAAAAGCACTCAACAGTGGGGTTTGAAGCCACCGAAAGAGGAACTAGTGAAGGATGAAGTAATTGGTTATAATGAGGGGTAGAGGGTGCATATCTCAAAATAGATGGCGATATTTCCCAATAGCCACACATAATCTGATCAAGGTGTAATTGAAACCCATAATTTCCACCTGGGTAGATGTCCTAAAATTTGGTCACTAGGTACCTCGGTCAAAGTGTGACATTTAGATTTTCGGCCTAAGAAATGGGTCACGGGCTGGATCCCGTCCAAGAGGTGGGTGCCACAAGGGGGGACGCACAAAACAACCGAACCTTGACCTTCAACCCTTCACGGGTATCTCCCCGCCTTATGGTGTTAGGAACACTTGACTTGGAGGATTTTAAAGTTCCCTATTTGACAACTTCTACTATTTGAAGATGTGAGAACCAGATAATGGGGAGTTATTTGGATGGCTATCCCCAGAATCCTACCTAGACTAAAAATTTCTTTTGGAACCTCCTGTGGAGGAAAACTTAATGAGTTTTTTAGAAATTTTTTAGATGTGGTTTTTTGAGAGATTGGGGGTGTGAGCCAATCTCGTTGAAATTAAGTGGGAGTGGATAGTTTCGTCAAGAAAAGGGTGGGGTGTTTCAGAATCCCTTTGGAGGAAACTTACTTCAACCTCCACGTTTCTATATGAAAACTATGTGAGTGAGTAGTGACTTTGTGTGTGAACAAATGAAAGTGTGCCAATTTTTTTTTTAATAAATTAGGTGTCACCTTGCTGCATGTGGACTTCACTTGGTCCTTACAAGTCTTGATTACCTAATTAACTAAGTTTCATTGGTACAACCTTGCATAATTTTAAAGTCCCTAAGAAACTAGCATGTGGACATCTGGGTCCTTACTATTCCTTTAACTCCCTAATGTGATTTAGTCTAAGAAAGCTTTGAAACTATCATAGATTGTGTATATGTGGGCATGTATGGCCCGTTACAAAACCTTTAAACTTTCGTAGTGATTTAATCTAAGAAAGTAAACTTCAATCACTATCATATATTTGTAGTAGGTGGGCATGTATGGGCCCGTTACAATCTTAAGATGTGTTTGAAAAATAAACTAAGAGGAGTCCCAAGGGGGCTGTTGTCCTCTCCTAAAGATTTTTTCTTTTTAAGGGAGATGGAATTTTCCCTCAATCTCTTTTTGATTCTTAAGATCACTTTGGGGTGTGAGAGAAGAGCATACTCAATGGTTGATATCCAATTTCTGCTCCAAATGCAAGTTTTATATGTTATCTAAAGATGATTCCAACTTACACTTTTAGTCAAAGCAAGCCATCCATGTGGTAAAATAAAAGAAAAAGAGGAAATAATGATTTTAACCCCCTAAGTGCCTACGTTTTGACTAATCCTTTTATATGGAGAGGGAATATAAGTGTGGTGCATATTATAATGTGCAAGGAATCAATTTTAAGAAGGCTATGGGCCTTCCACATATTACGAAAAACTTACAATGTGTGTTTTTTTGCATGGGTGCGTGGGTCTCAGAATAGATAGAGGTGTTGTGAGTGCCAATGCACGCACTGAAAGTGACTTGTGGGTGCTGGTGCACAGAAGGCGCTAAGAAATACAGTGGTTTTGGCGCACGTGCACTTAAGACGTGCCTGTGGGTTGAAAAACCTACGCATGTCTAACAAATGACCGTGAAGCGATTTTCGAACGAAATTATCTCAACTCAGCTTTGGATTTGACTTTTTGTAGGTTGGCTTGGGCTGGTTATGGTACCTGTAGGTTAAACAAACAGAAAGAAGAGATAAAATAACCCAAATGGGGTAGGAAATTGATACCTTTCCCCAGCGGAGTCACCAATCTATTGCACCTCTTTTGTCACCTGAATGAACAAAATAAGGGTGCTTACAAGCCCAGTTGGGTCAGCTAGGCAAGACAACATTYGAGGAAAGAGTTAGAAGTGTAAAGAATAAAAGATAAGCAAAGAATTAAACTAAGAAGGATAACAACAATTAAACTATAGTGCATAAGGACATTATAACAAGAAAAAAACAATACTCATGCCACCAATGGAAAGGATTGTATTAGTGGAAAGAAAACACCAAAGAGAAAGGGAGACTTTGGGTCCCCTCTTCCTCCAAGGGAGGGCTCTTGGACCCCCAAATATTGATCTCTTCTTACAAATAAGGAACTAAAATGAAATGGTGAAAAGAATCCAAAGAACATTCAATATAGAGGTGATATGAATGGCTAAATGAAATGGTGCTAGCATACTCTTGATGAGGAAAGAGGATCCTCCAAGAGAATATCAACAACATAACAATACAAATGAATTCCTTGAAAATGTAGTGCACCCATGGCCTCTTTTTATAGCATAACTTTGAGGCATTATTCAACCATATTTTAGTGTGAACAAGGGGTCATTTAGGGCACCTTTAGGTCTTTGACCAGCCACCCAGCCGGATTCAACCGAGATTTGGATGTCAAATCGACTTGGAAGTTGAACCAGAAGTGGGTGGGAGGCCGACCAATATCATAAATGTGTCATTTTGAGGGATGCGTGGTTTTTTGCATCCACAATCGTGCATCGTGCGCATGTGCACTTTTTCCTACATTTCTAAATGGCTCATGTGCATGTGCTCCTTGTGTATTCTTAGCGCATGATGATTGTATTGATAATTGTATAGTTTTGGGCCTTTTGGAAATGCTTTTTTTGTCATTTTGGTCCATGGGTGAACTAATAGTTGTTTGAAGATGTTGGATTCATGTAACCATTTGCAGACAAAATTTCAGTGATAACAACATGCATACCCATTTTTGTTTACTTATGTACATACAGAGCACATCAACAGGTAGAACATTGAGGGTGATGTTACTTTAAGGGGGAGGGGATTGTAATACCCCTGTTTTCCCCAACTTGTAAATATAACTATAAATTGACAAAATACTGTGGCAGACTAAATATGTGTGAATGTTGGGTTTGATGAACCTTTTGTTATAAAATGAAATTTATGTATTTATGTTATTAATTAAATATGGATAGTTTTTCATAACTGCTGAAAGGGGGGTTTGCCAAGATAGATAATGATGCTATGAGAGATATGGTGAGGGGAACCAGAAATGGTTGAGATGACCCACACCAAATTAGTACCTTATTGGATTTAATTACTTAGAACCAGAACAATCCTCTAACTCAAAAATGAATTACCAATCAGGGTGGTAGTTGGAAAATCCTCCTCAAGAGTTAATGAGGATATGGGGTAGGGTACCGATATTTAAGGCTTCCAGACATGACCACGAGCTGGGGATTTGGACCCACACAACCATGTTGAGGAAGGAAAGAAATAAAGTAATTTGTGGGCATAGACATATCTACGAGGAAATAGAGTTGAGAGACCAATATCCAGAAGAGAAGAGAGTGCTTGCAACTCTCTGGTTCAAAGGAGAACTGAGAAACAAGTTATTTCTAGGTGTAAGAAGCATTTGGCAGCATTTTCAGTCCAAGATGATAAATGGGGTTGATGAGTGACTGTGAGAGTAGTCGTTGTAGACCTGCTTGCTTGGTACAAAGAAAAATGTTTGCCAATACCTTGCGGGAGGAGGAGAGTAACCTCCATCCCTGACTGTCATGGAACAAGAAGAAAAAGTATCTCTCAGAGTATCATGGTTTAGCTAGGGGGTGGCCAATGGTAAATCCATTCAGGAGTGGATGTGCCTACGATTGGGTGGGAGCAAGCACCCCTTTCAGTAGTTACTTCATGATATCTGGTTTCTGATAAGTATTTTCATACTTTGTGTACTGAAATGGAAATGATGATTTAACATACATGCATATGACTAAATTTTGTATTGAAATCATAAGGTAGAAATTATCATTGTCTTTTTGTGAAATCCATGATTTTGAATGGTCTTCTGGTTGCCTCAGCTTAGCTGCTAGAAGGTTTGGGGATGTGGTTATACAAGAGAGTCAGGGTAGGGATAACTGAAATGCTTAAGTCCCGTCGAACTCTCAAAACAACCTTCACGGGAAGACTAAGTTCAAATTTTGTGGAAGTAGGACACCTCCTTCAGACCCTTCACCTGTGTGACCAAGGTCTGGGAACCTTGCGCTAGGCCTGAAAGGAGCTAAGACTTTCTGACTTCAAAACTCTGGGAGTTCGGAGCTCCAGGGTGTTATGAGCTCAACACTTGCAAACCAACTAAAGGCAACAACTTGTTGATTTTGGTTACCCATGAGGTTAACTGACGTTTGGAAATTTACCTACCCATGGTAGACAAACATGTGATCGAGGTGGATATTGGTAGCCACCCACCTGTTCCAACTGGATTCTCTTGTAAGTTTTTAGTTCAACACATTCTTCTGTACTTCTTTATAATTGTGGGTTCTACATTTCTGGGGATGTTTGAATCCCTACACATCTTCTAGGTGGATACTGGTGGCCTCCCACCTAATCCAACTGGGTTATTTTGCATGTTTTTAAGTCAACACATCTTGTTGTACTTCCATGGCTGTTTTGGGGCCCTAAACAATGTTTTTTTGGATCTCCATAGTCAAGATGTAGACAGAGTTAGGGTTTGATGATGTAATGCATAATTCTCAAAAATATCTTTCCAACGGGCTATCACGCGCCTAAAACGGAGACCGTATGCAAAAATTACAACCCCAGGAAGTTAATGTACTAACTTACCCAAACGGGGCCCACATGAATTTTGGCGTTTCATCTCCTAGGGTTAGGTTTTTGGATGTCTAGGGTTTTGGAATTCATGTTTATCATAAAAGGGCCTTTATATCCTCATTGTAATCATCTTATTATGAATGAGCATATCCATCACATCTCTTCTCAGAGATAAATCTCCCACCATTCTAGCAAGTCTTACACTCTGTATTTTTACAGTCTCTTTACAATTCTTTCATTAATAGAAATAAAGTATTGTTGCATTTCTCTGTTTCTGGAAATTTCATGAGTATTTCATTGTAATATCTTTGATTTTATTTCATACCGAAAATAATCCATATAAGTGGTAACAGAATAGGCTCCTCTTGATCGATTTTCAGCGCATGTCCCTGACGAGGTCCAAGTATATCCAGTTGGGTCTCGAGCTTGTATCTCTTTAGGATGATCACTCTTGCACACCCAAGAAACCCTCGATGGTGGAAGAAAAGAAAAATGATGGAGAAGAATATTCTATTAACTTGTTGCTTGAGCAAGCTCTCGCACGATAGAGGGACAAAATGATGGAGAATTTTGAACACATCTTTCAACATCTGCTGATAGGAACAGGCACATCTTCATCAAGCAACCATTTTGGAGGAACCTCTCCCTTAAAGGTACAATTTAATTTTGATATTCCCATATTTGAAGGTCAGATAGATTCGAATGCCCTAGAAAAATGGTTAAATCTATTAGAAGGTTATTTCTCTATTCAAAAAGTTTTCGACAGGGAAAAGATCACCTTCACACTCCTCAAAGCTCTCCCCCATGTCAAACATTGGTGGGAAACTTACTGGGAGCAACGTTCCACAGAGGAATATGGAATATATGGGACCGATCCCACTTGATATTTTTTTGTGGATGCGGTCAAGGAACAATACTACCCTATTGATAACTATGAAGACCAGTACATGAGATGGACCACACTAGGGCAATAGAATATCCAAATAGTGTCAGAGTTCACAAATAATTTCCATACCTTGTGCACCAAGCTAGGTATCAAAGACTCCAAGTGTCATCTGGTTCTAAAATACCATGTGGCTCTACATAGGTACATCCAAACCGAAATGGATTTCCTAAACATCTCATCATTGGGAGCTGCCTATTGATATGTTGTCAAAATTGAGCAGACATTTATGCACTAGAACAAATGGGAATTCGGGTTTGCAAATCTACAACAACCAAAGCATGGTAAAGATGAACCTAACCAATAGCCTATAGAGAACCATTCCAATACATAGGACAAGAAGGGTAAAGGGAAGACAAAGAATGACAATGGGAAGTGGTGTGAATTCCACAAAATCCCCTAGCACAACACCAGTGAATGTCACTCGAAATAGTCATTGGTGGCCTAGGTCAAAGACATGGAGCCGAACCTTGATTCAGAATCTGATGCAAAAAATATTGAAAACAAACAGATCATTGACGCAGACCCCACTGCTACTTTCGCGACCACAAAAATTCAAACGAAAGAATAAGTAGATTCTGAAGAGGGGGAGCACATCTTCCATTCACATATGTGGGTGAAGGGGACCCGTCGCATTTCATTGTTGATAACATAATCCATAATAACCTCATCTCATATAAGGTCATCAAACAGTTGGGGTTTTCAACAACACCACACCCGCAACCATACAACATCGGGTGGATTCACCAGGGACGAGATCTCTGTGTCAACCAAAAGTGTCACCTTTCCTATGGAATCCAACCCTTCAAGGATGAGGTAGTGTGTGATGTTGCCCTTCTTGATGTCCGTGATGTTGTTTTGGGACAACCATATATGTGGAGACATCATGTTGTCTATGAATATAGACCCCATAGTGTCATTATTACTCTGGGAGGTCATCTCTATAGGATACTAGAGATAGTTCTGACTACTTCTCCACCAAAAAAGTGCTGCAAGGTAATCTATCATACTACAAAATTCATCCTCTTCATAGTCTATTCAAAGGATGCACAGAACATCACTACAACCATTGCAAACTCACCACCTTCTATCCAGGAAAAATAGATTGTCACAGAGAAAGATGATATTATTTCGTCACCTACAATGGTGCCTACACAATGCCCCGTCAAACCCAAAGACAACAAGTTGGTGGAGCATATTCAACCCCTCCAGCAACAAGTTTGTGACAACATTCTATAATCCAAGCAACACAACTTCTCCAACAAGGAATGCAACTCACCAGGATTCAAATTTAGAAAATTCTTTCCTCTCTTCTCTGGGAACTCAACGCAATAGAGACCATTTCTTCCTAAGGGGGGAGGATTGATCTAGGTGGATATTGGTGGCTACCCACCTATTCCAATGGGCTTCTCTTGTTAGTTTTTAGTTCAACACGTTCTTTTGTACTTCTTTTTAATTGTGGGTTCTACACTTCTGATGATTTCTGAAGATCTACATGTCTTCTAGGTGGATACTAGTGGCCTCCCACCTTATCCAACTGGCTTATTTGGTATTTTTTCATGTCAACACATCTTGATGTATTTCCAGGGCCGTTTTGGGGCCCTAAACAATGTTTTTTTGGCTCACCACAATCAAACAATAGACGAAGTCAAATTTTGATGGTGTAATACGTAGTTCTCAAAAATAACTTTCCAACAGGCTATCACATTCCTAAAACGGAGATCATATGCAAAAGTTATGACCCCGGGAAGTGAATGTACTAACTTACCCAAACGGGGCCCACATGAATTTTGGAATTTCATCTCCTAGGGTTAGGTTTTTGGATGTCTAGGGTTTTGGAATTTATGTTTATCATAAAAAATCCTTCGAAGCCTCATTGTAATCATCTTATTGTGAATGAGCGTATCCATCACATATCTTCTCAAAGATAAAGATGCCACCATTCTAGAGAGTCTTGCACTCTGTATTTTTACTGTCTCTTTACAATCTTTCATTAATAGAAATCAAGTATTGTTGTATTTCTCTGTTTCTGGAAATTTTCATGAGTATTTCATTCTAATATCTCTGCTTTCATTTCATCTCGAAAATAATCTGGATCAACCTGTCCCACTGTTAAACCCTGACCCTTTTACCAATCGTGAAGTAACGCGAGTCGTAGATCTGAGGGTATTCAGGAGTCCCCCTGGTTGTTGGATCTATGTCGAGTTCAGCTTGACATTGACTACTTCGGGAGAATGAAGGTGTTGTAGCACCAAATTTCCCAAACACCAAAGTTACAAATTGGTATGAGCCATGGATCTGGGAGTCCATTGAGAACCTCTCTTAATCGTTCGATCAACCAGTGGAGGGACTCATGTGTGGTACTCCGACAAAGTCCTACTTCGGGAGAACGAAGCTGCTATAACACTGAAACCTCTGAAGGTGAGAGATGTAAATTAATGTGAATTTTATATCTAGGGGTGCTTCGGGATCCTTCCTGGCCATTGGATTCCATGTTACGGTCAATCCGACATTGACCACTCTGGGAGGAAAGGGGTGGTAAGCAAGAAAAATCCTTCGAACGTCGAACGTCAAACTTATGAAGTCATGTGAGTCGTAGATCTGAGGATGATGCAGGGCCATTTATGACTATTATATCTAGATTGTGATCAACTCGACACTGACCACTCTAGGATAAAGGAGGAGGTCACACAATGGATCCCCCAAATGATGAAGTTACGAAGTAATGGAGGATGTAGATGAGTGAATCTATGTGGACGCATATCGACCATGAGATCTAAGGGTGTCGTAAGGCCACTAGTCCAGAGTGACATGGAACAGTAACATCACCTAGGATGACGTGGACCCTCGATTGGCATGCCACATGTCACCTCGATTCGTACGTTTCACAAACCCTATGTCCCCATTAAAACGTGACACATGTCACCCACTGAAGGGGCCATGTGTCATATCTTCCTTGATTCGTGTCACCCCCCTGACATGTACTCACTTGGCTTATTGGCAGGAGGAGTACTCTGCATTTAATACGTCACCTCGTGCAAGGGTGAACCCTTTGGGAGTCTGATACTTAGAAGAGGAGATCTCAAAGAGAGTATTATATATGACTATGGAAAACAAAATTTTGATGCCCCATCCCAACATAGTTACCAACTTAACGTGAACTCTACAATGTTATCGTTTTTTGGGGGGTCAAGTTTTTTACCCCATTTTTAAAAATGGTGCTATCGGTAGCACCCCGTTCCATTTTTAGGTGGTTTTTTGATATTTTAAATTTTCTGATACATAAGGTTTCCACTTTGTTTTTAAATTCTTGTTTTTTCATTTATTTTCAAATTGTTCATTTTTTTTCTCAACAACATATTTTCATCTATTTTAAAACTTTTCTATTTTTTTTTATTCAATGGTGTTTTTAATCATATTTACATGCTTCATCCTGTTGGATATATTTTCATTGATGTCAACATTCGATGTGATGATCTGTTGTTAATGATGAATTACCACAAATGAGATTGACATTGATTTCAACAATATATCAGTTTGCAGAAGATGTCATTTCGGTTTGCAGAAGATGTCGAACAATATGAAAATTGAAGCTCAGAAGGAAAAGAGAATTGCATAGTATATCAGAAGAAGCAAACAATATGAATAAATTCGTGATTATTGTTGATCATGATAGGATCAACAATGTTTCTATGATAAAATCTCAAGAGGGTTAGCGAATGAAGATCAAAGCTCATAAGAGATGGCGCAATGAATTTTAGAAGAAATGTTGGACGACAAGTCAAACAACATATAATGACTACTGTCAAACATAGATTAAAGATCAAGAGAGTTAACAAATGAAGATAAAAATCTCAGAAGATATGGTGCGACAAAACACAGATCAAATCAAGACCGTCAAATATGCAAGTTAGATCAATGGCAGGGATGAATTGCGGGGAGCGAAAGCAGAATTAAACTACTCGCCAATTACAATCCCACAATCTGTCTAGACCATTAGATCTCATAGATTCAAATATCTATGACTACGGTTGATACACCAAACAATGAGTTTAAGTCTGATTAAATCATGACCATCAGATGCGTAATCACCAAATCTACGATAGGGATGAATTGTGGAGATTGAAAGGAGAATTAAACATTACGCTTGTTTCAATCCCGCAATTAGTCGGGACCGTCCGATCTTATAGCTTCAAAGATCAACGATTGTGGTTGACTCTCCAATAGTGCACATCTTCCCATTGTGGAGTTGGGTGATGAGTTAAAACACTCACAAATGATGGTTGCGCAGTCATTCTTGATCGTGGATTTGCTTCAATAATATTCACAACCGTTGGATCACTTTTGAGTGGAATGACAGGATAAGCAAGAAAAACGATTGAGAATTTGATTATGTGAATTCCCGTCAGCTGTTAGATCACTTTTGAGTGGAAGGACAGGATAAGCGGGGAAAAATGATTGAGAATTCAATTATGTGAATTCCCGTCAACCGTCGGATCACTTTCGAGTGGGAGGACAGGATAAGCTAGCAAAGCCGCAACATTGAGAGATCAAGTTGTAGATCTAAGATCCTGATCGACGAACAACATTTAGTTCAGGTTTAAAGTCACAAGGAGGTTACGCTCCAGAATGTTTGAGATGTGAAATATCCAAAGCCCGAAAATCCAAAATGAAAAAGGACCATCAGATTTGGAGGAAAAATGAGGACCGTTAGATTAGGGCTGTTGGTTAGTAGACTACATCTGCAAAAGGGAATATGGAAGAACATGTTAGAAAGGACACACATCAGACCTCATCGATAGAACATGTCAGTAGACCATGTCAAAAAATACACATGGCATAATGAGATGATGACAAGCTTCAAGAGGAAATTGGCTTGTGCCATGTCAACAAGTGACGTAAGCAAGTTACGTCACTATGGGTGAATTACTTCGAGATTTTCAAATGTCAAAAGTCACAAAGTCCCAAAGGATGAAGTTTTGAAGTTACACTCAGTCGTCGATCTGAGATACACTTCGGATACTATCCTGACCGTTAGATCAAGTATATGAACAAGTGTCACATAGGGAGATCTACATTGACGTAAGAAAGAAATTGTGACAGACCAAGTCAACAGTCTACATCTACAAGGACACATGGCACAGTCAGAGAATGACAAGTGTCAAGTTGAAATCAACATTTCAGGCACGTGCAAATCATGAATCTGAGTGACACATGGTAGTTTCTCGTATTGTGACATGTCATCAAGTGACGCAAGTGAGTTACGTCACTCCGAGAGTTTTTCTTCGAGAGTTTTACCACCAACACTTGCCCAAAGTCTCGAAGTCCCGAATGTCGAAGACCCAAAGTGGACACGATACGTCTGATTTGAAGATCACTTCGAGAGAATTCTCATATGTCGATATACAACCGTGGAAGGATAGTGTAAGTGAAAATGTTAACCGACAGCAAGCGGTCTTCACTGTCTTATGACTGACTCAACAGGTGATCACTTCGGAGGAAAGAACAGGTTGAGATTTGAAATCTTCGAAGTCCGAAGACTTGAGGAGATCTCGACTGTTAATCCGAGAGGGACACATGCCAGTGTCTTGTCAGCTCTGGAAGATTGATGTACGAAGGAAATAAGGGGTTGATACTCGAAATCTTCGAAGTCTAGAGAGCTGAAGGAGATATCGACCGTTGATCTGATGTCGGGTGTACTATCAACCATTGATAAAAATATAGTGGAAGGATAGCATAATCATACTAGAAAAAGTCGCAGAGTAAAAGGGGGCCATACATCTCATTTCTTGATTAAGTCATGGCCATTGGATTAAGAAATGAAGGATGAGTGTAAGGATTAACGCTAACCATTGATCTAGTTCTGAGATGTAATGTGAATCGTCCGATTTGTTCGACGATATCGTATTCGAGAGATTTAAAATTTTGGAAGTCATGAAGACCCGAAGGGAGAAGACCTGAAGTCCCGACAATCATCCATTTTAGGAGATTGAATCATGATCGTTGAATTGATAAACACTCAAGCCCTCATCTCGCCTAATGTGAGGTCATCGTTGTTGGTAATACAGTCAAGAGATTTAAAAGGGCAGAATGTATGGGTCACTTAAATTGTTAAGCCTATGGTTCTACACCATTGATCATATGAGCTGGTTTGAAGGAAGTGTCGATCTCTGTTATCACAGAGATGAAGGAAATCGATCCATGACTATGATTGATTTGTGAAAGGAAGGGGGATTCCAGGTGTAACGTTGAAGACCCGTATTGATGATCTGGTGGTCCCAAAAGTCATTGTAAATGAACAAGTTAGTTATAACTTGTTGCACAAGTCAGATCAACAACTTAAACAAGTTTTGAGCATAAACAAGTATAAATACAACCATGATTGGTTCACTTGAAACAATGCTTATGGATGAGGCATGGCTTGTGAAGTGAAGAGGCGGATCTAGACCTGAGGTCCATGTGAATATAAGAGAATATGTAGAAGTGAAGAAGGGTGAAGAAATCAGAGGAAAGATAAAGCAAAGAAGGTGTGAATTTCAGAGAGAAGATGAAATGCGGTGATGAGTGTTAATGGTATACCTCTGATCATGAGATAGAGTTGATTCTATAATGGATCATTGTTACTGGATTTGAATGAACTGTAGTTGGATAGGTTGTGTTCTATCAAAAAGTTGGGTCTTTCTTGAGAGCTGGTGCTCTCCAAGGAGTCGGTGCTCCTTACTTCAGTTGGTGCTGAAACAAATTAGTTGGTGTTGGGAAAATCCTCTTTCAAATATATTCATATAAATTTTATACAAACATCTGGTATCTTTTGTGTTCATTGTAATTATGATTTGATTGTTCTTAATTTGTTCAAATATGTTTTAACTGCTAACTTGTAATAAGAAGAAAAATTTAGAATAGTCCACACACTAATTCACCCCCCCTCTTAGTCTGGGCAGTGTGTTCAAAAATTGGTATCATAGTAGGGTTCCTTCAAACACATTTTAAACATTGGAAGGTAGATCCTGAAGAAATGGGTGGACAGATGGCTCTCTCCGCAATTGAAGCTCCCTTATTCGATGGAACATATTATTCCTCATGGAGAGAAAATATGAAACAATTTTTGAAGTCAAAAGGATCTGAAATTTGGAATTCAGTAGTAAGAAATCCCTAAGACTTAACTACATCAAAGAATCTATCCAAGATTACAGTCCAAAGAAGAGAAAGGAAGAACAATGAAGTGGCATTGAAGATTATTCTCAATGTATTATCAGATACAATCAAGGAAAGCATAGGACTATGCACATATGTCAAGGATTTATGGCTAAAGTTAGAAAATATGTATCAAATCAAAGGTGAAGACATAGAAGACATTCTTATCAAGGAAGAAGATGAAGATTCAGCCATCAATAAAGGTAAGTACTCTCCAAAATATTTCAATTGCAATAACAGTGATATTGAATCCTCCCCTACAAGTAAATAAGAAGACTCAACTATCTTCATGACTACACTAAATAATTTCTTGAAAAGAGTCAAAAACATGTATTGGAAATAAAGGAAATGCTCAAGGACAATGAAAATATAATATATGAGCAGGACAATCAGTTAGAAGAGAAAGAAGAGGAGATCGAGAAGCTGAAAAAAGAAATTAGTCAAGTAACAAAAAAGGAGAAGGAAGGTGATGAGCTTAGCAATAAGAGGCATATCCTAAAACTAAAAGAAAATCTCAAAGACAATGACTAAATCATATATGAGCAAAAGATTCATTTAGAAAGCAAAGAAGAAGAGATCAAAAGATTGAAAACAAAAGTTGTTGATCTAACAAAAGAAAAGAGAGAGGAAATCAAGAGACTGAAAAACGAAATCAGTCAAGCAAAATAAGAAAAGAAGGAATATGATGAACCAAGAAAAAACCTTGCATATCTAAAAGAAATAAGGGAAATCTATGTCAATATTAAAATCCAACTTGAAGAAGCCAAAAGGAGAGAGTAGGTAGTAAGGAACCAGTTGGAAAAAAAGGAAGAATCATGTCATGAGATGGAAGCAGAGGTTGTGAGTCTTAGAAAGAAAGTTGAGAAGTCAAATACCCAAATCAAGTTCTTGAATATCTCCATGACCTTGGATGAGATCTTGGATAGTCAGAGATCACCAAATGACAAATCTGGCCTTAGATACAATAATGAAGAGATCAGTACTCCTAAGAAATCTGATGCAGGTCCTTCATTTGTAAAAGGTGAAAACAAGTCTGACACAAGTCCTTCACTTGTAAAGGATGAAAATAGGTCTGACACAAGTCCTTCATTTGAAAAGGATGAAGATAAGTCTGACACAACTCCTTCATTTGCAAAAAGTGAAAGCATGTATGACTAAGGTTCTTCATGTTCAAGAAATAAAATAAACACTACAAAATTTAGAATATCATATCAAGGAAGACATCTAGAAGCCTCTCATACACCTCAAAGTAATGTTAGAAGAGAGACACCTTCATGGATGAATCAAAAAAGGTATGAGAGTGTTTTTAATAGTTATTGTTTTTATTGTAATGAATATGGTCATAAAGCCTTGGATTGTAAGAATCATGGAAGAATACAAGTTGGTAGGTTCAACAACAATATAATATGTTGGAACTGCAATCATGTTGGACATATTGCTGCACATTGTTACACTATGAGCTGCTATAGTTGTGGTGGATATGGTCACAAAGCCTATAATTGTTGGAACTCAAGAAAACAGTCAATGAGAAATGCGTCATACAGGATGACAAAAGGAGTAAATGAAACATGGAAGAAAAAAGAAGTTGCAGTAATAGATGATCAAAGAACAAATCTCAAGAAACTAGGACACTCACAGATGTGGATAGCAAAGACCGAAAAAATGAACAGGAGTGAAGTTGATTGTTGCAAAAAGAATGTCAGTCATTTGAAAAGCATAGTATAAAATTGTCTCAGACAAATTTAGAGAAATGTACAGTACAAAAAAAAGGGCATCTTGGATAGAAATAGATACATCTGGTTAGAAACTGATGAGAATCAATGAGAAAATCCAAGAGTTGTTTGAATAAGATGAGCTACGATTATGCAGTGTTCCAGTAGGGCAATGACATCCACAAAAGCATCATTCTAATGTACAAAATGAGGTACATGACATCCTGTAGAGATAGCAAGAGGAGAAACCCTGTCAGAAAATGCTACCCTTTTAGAAACAAAGGGGGAGAATAGTCAGTAAAAACTCAAGGGAAGTTTTGGTTAGAAAAATAAGAAAGTAATTAGATTAAGTTTTGAAAATACTCGATCAATACACAAATTGGTATCAAGAAGACTACTCATTTGAGACACAAAAATACCAATCAACTGAGATAAGAAGTTAGTAAATTAACAAGGGAAGAAAACCTTGTCAAGAAAAGATACCTTTTCAGAAACAAAGGGGGAGAGTAGTTAGAAGTAGAGAGAGAGCATATTGACAGGGGGAGTCATTAAGTTATGGCAGGTAGAACTTAATTGCAAGAAGTGCTACCCAAGCTCAGATTCTAGTCAGTAACATACAAAGATTTACAATAGGAGGAAAAACCCTTTTCCATTGATGTCAAAGGGGGAGATAAACTTCATAAAAGGAAAAATTCATAAGAGGAAAGCATCATCACGGGGGGAGTTTTGTATATGAAGTTAAGTGGTTTTCCCTTAATGACAAAGGGGGAGCTTGTTGGATATATTGTCATTGATGTCAATAGTCGATGTGATGATCTGTTGTTAATGATGAATTACCATAGATGAGATTATCATTGATGTCAATGGTACATCAGTTTGCAGAAGATGTCCTATCACTTTGCAGAAGATGTCAAACAGTATGAATATCGAAGCTCAGAAGGAAAAGTGCATTTCATAGTATATCATAAGAAGCGAACAATATGAAGAAATTTGTGATTATTGTTGATCATGATAGGATCAACAATGTTCCTATGATAAAAACTCAAGAGGGTTAGCGAATGAAGATCAAATCTCGAAAGAGATGGCGCAATGAATTTTAGAAGAAATTTTGGACGACCAGTCAAACATCATATAATGACTATTATCAAACATAGATTAAATCTCAGGAGAGTTAACAAATGAATATCAAAAGCTCAGAAGAGATGGCGCGATAAAACACAGATCAAATCAAGACTGTCAGATCTACAAGCCAGATCAACGGCATGGATGAATTGCGGGGAGAAAAAGAAGAACTAAACTACTCGCCAATCACAATCCCACAATCTGTCTAGACTGTTAGATCTCATAGCTTCAAAAATCTACAACTACAGTTGATACAACAAACAATGAGTTTAATTATGATTAAATCATGGCCATTGGATGCGCAATCGCCAAATCTACGATAGGGATGAATTGCAGAGATTGAAAGGAGAATTAAACATCACGCTTGTTCCAATCCCACAATTAGTCAGGACTATCCAATCTTATAGCTTCGAATATCAACGATTGTGGTTGACTCTCCAATATCACACATCTTCCCATCGCGAAGTTGGGTGATGAATTAAAACACTCACAGATTATGGTTTCACAATCATTCTTGATCATGAATCTGCTTCAAGAATCTTCACAACCGTTGGATCACTTTTGAGTGGAAGGACAGGATAATCAAGAAAAATTATTGACAATTTGATTATGCGAATTCTCGTCAGTCGTCAGATCACTTTTGTGTGGAAGGACGGGATAAGCGAGGCAAAACGATTGAGAATTCGATTATGTGAATTCCCATCAACCGTAAGATCACTTTCGAGTTTAAGGAAAGGATAAGCTAGCAGAGTCGCAACGCTGACAGATCAAGCCATTGATCTAAGATCTGGATCGACGAACAACATTTAGTTTAGGTTTAAAATCACAAGGAGGTTACACTTCAGAATGTTTGAGATGTGAAATACCCGAAGCCTGGAAATCTGAAATGAAAAAGGATCGTCGGATTTGGAGGAAAAACGAGGACCGTTGAATCAGGGTTGTTGGTCAGCAGACCACATCAACAAAAGGGCATATGGCAGAACATGTTAGCAAGGACACTCAATAGACCTCATCAACAGACCATGTCAGCAGATGACGTCAGTAAATACACATGGCATAATCAGATGATGACAAGTATCAAGAGGAAATTGGCCTGTGCCATGTCAACAAGTGATGTAAGCAAGTTACGTCACTTCGGGTGAATTACTTCAGGAGTTTCAAATGTCAAAAGTCACGAAGTCCCAAAGGACTAAGTTTCGAAGTAAATATCAACCATCGATCTAAGATACCCTTCGGATACTATCCTGACCGTTAGATCAAGGAGATGAACAAGTGTCAGATCATAAGATCTACATCGACGTAAGAAATAAATTGTGACAAACCACGTCAGTAGTCTACGTTAGCAAGGACACATGGCATAGTTAGAGAACGACAAGTGTCAAGTTGAAATCAACATTTCAGGGACATGAAAAGCATGAATCTCAGTGAAACGTGGTAGTTGATCAGCTCGTGACACATCATCAAGTGACGCAAGTGAGTTACGTCACTCTGAGATTTTTGCTTCGGGAGTTTTACCACCAGTACTCACCCAAATTCCTAAAGTCTCGAATTCTAAAGACCCAAAGTGGGCATGAGACGTCCGATCTGAAGATCACTTCGGGAGCATTCTCATCCGTTGATCTACAAAAGTGGAAGGATAGTGTAAGTGAAAATGTTAACCGACAAAAAGCGATCTCCACCGTCTTATGACTAACTCAGCAGATGTTCACTCCGAAGGAAAGAATGGGTTGAGATTTGAAATCTCCGAAGTCCATAGACCCAAGGAGATCTCAACCATTAATTCTAGAGGGACATGCATCAATGGCTTGTCAGCTTCGAAATATTGACGTACGGAGGAAAGAAGGGGTTGAGACTCGAAATTTCCAAAGTCCAGAGACCTGAAGCAGATATCGACCGTCGATCTGATGTCGGGTGTACTATCAACCGTTGATCAAAATATAGTGGAAGGATAGCATAAGCATAATAGAAAAAGTTGTGGAGTAAAAGGTGGCCATACATCTCATTGCTTGATTAAGTCCTGGTCCTTGGATTAAGCAATAAAGGATGAGTGTAAGGATTAATGCTAACCATTGATCTGGTTCTGAGATGTAATGTGAACCGTCCGATCTGTTCAGCGATATTGTATTCGAGAGATTTGAAATGTTGGAAGTCACGAAGACCCAAAGGGTGAAGACCCGAAGCCTCGAAATCGTCCATTTCAGGAGATTGAATCGATAAATTCTCAATTGCTCATCTCGCCTAACATGAGGTCACCGTTGTTGGTCATATGGTCAAGAGATTTAAAATGGAAAAATGTATGGGTCACTTAAATTGTTAAGCATGTGGTTCTACGCCATTGATCATATGAACTGGTTTGAAGGAAGCATTGATCTCTATTCTCAAAGAGATGAAGGAAATTGATCCAGGACTGTGATCGATTTGTGAAAGGAAAGGGGATGCTAGGTGTAACGTTGAAGACCCGGATTGATGATCTAGTGGTCCCAAAAGTCATTGTAAATGAACAAGTTAGATATAACTTGTTGCACAAGTTGGATCAATAACTTAAACAAGTATAAATACAACCATGATCGGTTCACTTGAAACGATGCTTGTGGATGAGGCGTGACTTGTGAAGTGAAGAGGCGGATCTGTTCCTGAGGTCTGTGTGAATATAAGAGAAGATGTAGAATTGAAGAAGGGTGAAGAAATCAGAGGAAAGATAAAGCGAAGAAGGCGCTAATATCAGAGAGAAGATGAAATGCGGTGATGAGCGTTTATGGTATACCTCTGATCATGAGATAGAGTTGATTCTGTAATGGATCACTGCTACTGGAGTTGAATGAACTCTAGTTGGATAGACTGTGTTCTATCAGCAAGCTGGGTCTTGCAACAAGCTGTTGGGACTCAGAAATGTCGTATTTTCATCCACCTTTCCCTTCACTATTCCTTACATTGCATCGCCCCATTAAACCTTCATCATACCATTTTCATAAATACATTTGGGTTTAACATCATTATTTTCCACTTTATTCATTTTAGTATTAAAAGTGAATTTATGATTAAATATTAGAAAATATACATGTTTTCATATATATCTCAATTATGTGTGAGCTTTGTAATGTGTAGGAATATGTGGATGATTAATTCAAAG
>ML780865.1:1478148-1494475 GCA_009831015.1 Picea engelmannii | reverse complement strand
TATATATATATATATATATATATATATATATATATATATATATATATATATATTTAAATGGTTTTATTGTCTTCATTAAAAAAACATATTTGTGAAGATTTTCTCATTTTTCTTTATTTATTTTTTAATGTAAATTTAAGAAGAAAAAAAAGTTAGTAAATAAACTTTCAAGTGACCATTTAAGATCCAATTTTGGGTTTTGATTTATTTATGTAGGGATTTGTTGTCGAGGCCACAGTTTCAATTAGGTCATAATTAGCTGCATTTTTAACATTTAGGAAAAACATTTTTCTTTAGGTAGCATCACATTTTTATTTAGGTGTTGATTTTAAGGTTTTTCTAAGCAACTATTTTATGTTTTAAGGCCATGCTTAAAAAAAAGTTGTAATTTTGACTTAATTAGAAAAACTGGTGCTACCGACATCACCACTTTATGATTTGGGGGTTGATTTTAAAGTTTTTTTGAGCAACCATTTGATCCTTTAAGCCCATGCTTGAAAAAAGTTGTAGTTTTAACTCGGTTACAAAAAATGGTGCTACATGTAGCACCGCTTTTTGATTTGGGGGTTGATTTAAAGTTTTTTTGAGAAACCATTTGATCCTTTAAGCCCATGCTTGAAAAAAGTTGTAATTTTGACCCGGTTACAAAAAATGGTGCTACTAGTAGCACCACTTTTTGATTTGGGGGTTGATTTTCATGTTGTTTATGAAAAAATATGGGTTTTAAGAGCTAGAGTTCTTGTTTTGAGGTCACATTTCTCATTAAGTTGGTAACTATGTTTCCCTAGAAAGGGTACATAGGGTTTAGGTGTGTTACATTCCCCATGAGTGGATGTAGAATCCTAATTTTTCAGTTGGGGGGAGGTGTCGACGTCAGACCTATACCTTTTGGCCACGTGCACATACCCATATTTCCCAATTGGGACATGGACGAAAGCGCATGCACCCATTAAACTCAAACTGAAACTTTCCAAATTTAAACAAAAAGCCTGTGCCACCTCTTGTATTTCCCTGCATGCACAAACTGAAATGGTTGAAGCTATAACACTATAGTAAGACCACCTTAAGCCATCAATTGGGCCAACCATAACTCATAGAGATGGGAGAATCAATGGTATGCCATGAGATAGAGGATGTGGAGCCATTACAACAGAATATAGCAGTTTATTAGTTGTTTCAGGATGTAGGATGGATAGTATATTTTGAATGGTTGCATGGTTTTGATACGCAAGAGACACTATAATTCTCCTAGAACATGATTGTCAAAAAATCCATGGTGAGAGGCATGGAGGTTATTGTAACATAAGAAATCATAGCGAAGGTGATGGGCCTCCTCCAAGAAGGTGAGCAATGGTTTTGCAGTAGTTCATCCCTGACACATGCAACAGAAGAATTTAGTAGTGAAGGAGAACTCTTGCAGCATCAAGGGAAAGGATTTGTGTGAGAGTCCTTACCTGCTTTATGGAAGGACATGGCTCTATTCATTCAAAAGTACCTGGCATGCAAAGGCCACTACCAAGTAACATTTTCATGTCATCTCAAATTGTTATCACATGTAAGGCATAATGTTCGATTGAACATCCCATATTTCCTATTAAGGTCCTTACAACTAATGGCATGCTCTGTGATAAGTGTGAAACATCCTTTAGCAACGATTACAAACCACTATTTAATTAATATCTTGATTCTCGATGCCTTGGGAAGCACCCAAATGACATGGAGACAATTCTTGGGACTACTAAAAGAGTCTAAGGAGGAATAACAGGAAGAGGCAAAATATTGTGAATAACAAAATGATATGGACATAGGGGAGACATACAAAGAAACATAAATCATAGGGGAAATTGACCAGGATGATGACCCTGAGGAAGTTGACGAACATGGCTCCAACCATCCCATGCAACCATTAGTGGATACTAATGTATAAATTATAGAGACAATTCCCCCAGAGGAGAATTGGCAGTCGTGTAGTTGAGGAAGAACAACTTTCAACACCGACTATGTCGAAAAGAAGAAAAAGATTGGGTGTAGAATTTGTCGAATTCTTACCTAGAAGGAGGAAAAGATCATTGGGGCTTGAACCAGTGAGAGTGGATCCACTTATCATCAACCCCTTAGATGTTACAAAAGAAACACCTTTGGGGGAAATTGGTGATACTGATGCCATCACAAAAGATCATGAAGAAGCATATCCTTTTGATGCCACTTCTGAACCAGATAGAGCCAGTCATATGACTGTTACACAAGAACCAGTCATCGAAGTAGTAGATAATGTCAAAGTTTCACATGGATCATAAGAAGGGACCAAAGGCACCATGCCTGCCACACAAGAACCATGCATGGATGAATTAATGGATGCGGAGACTGTTGCACAATAACCAACCACTGCAAAACAAGTGAAATATGAGCATGTTACACAAAAACCAGTCATGGATGAAATAAATAATGAAGAGCTTGTTACACAGGAACCAACCACTAAAGAACCAACCAGGGAAGAGTTGGTCGATGCTGAGGATGCCACACAAAATCCAGTTGAATTAAAAATGGAAGAAGGGGAACCTAGCACGGTGAATGCTATAAAAGGTAAGAAGAAACCTCCCTCTTTGATTAAACAATTTGTGAAATTAAAAAGGAAAAACATGAAACTAAGGGAAAAAATTAAGAAATTGAAGAGACAGATTAGGGAATTGCTCAAGACTGCAGGGTCAAACACCCTTGGTGATGTGGCCAAAACCTTTGAAAAATTTACCTCTCCAAGAAAAAAGGATACCAAGAAATCAAAGGAGGAGCCCTATTCATTTTGGGAAGATATTTTTGGTCTTGCAGGGTATTCACCCCGAGATATAAAGTTCAAAGTGACATCTACATAGACAGAGGCATAAAATAGGGAAGATGGAATTTCTACCTCTGAATTCCCCTCTTCTTTGTTTTTATAGGAATAAATCAATAAATGGAAGGCATTAAAAATATCTTACCAAGAGGGTATGGCCCCCCTCAGGGAACATCGACAAATTGTTTGAAACATGGAAAGGAGAAGGGAATATGAATGGACCATTTACAAGATAGAAAAGGAACAATGGGAAGAAGAACAAAAGAATATTAGGGATGCACATGATCATGTTAAGAAGTAGAAGGAATAAAAATATAAGATAATATTATTCATTCAGATATGTTGAATTGCATGATACCTTCTCCTGTGTATGCTTTTTTTCTTCAAGAAAAAATCATTTTTTTTAGGCTCACTTCCATAATTGAGGATAGACCTTACTTGTTCACACATGCTAAGGCTTTCTAGAGGTCCTTTTATGAAGCTAATGATATCACACAATACTCTTTGTGTGAATTTGATTTTGATGATTTTATAATGCCATATGAAAGAGGGTTTAATCCTATACCTTATATAGGGGACCTCTAGTTGTGAGCCTTTGTGTCCTACCTACTACATCAAGTTAAGTGGAAATTGTCCCATGAAAACATGGAAAGGAACCATGCCACATGTGATCTAAGAATTAGAGAAGAACCTTCTCATATGGATGATGCCATCAAGGCTAAAAACCTTATTTCCAGGTCCCCTTATCTTTCAAGGCTGGTTGTAACCCTTCAAGCACATGTCATTAACCAGTGTGTCAGTTGTATCAACGATGCATCATTTGAGGCCTTGGAGGGATACAAAATAATATGGGATTCATCTACATTGGAAGTAAAAACCAAGGAACCCTTCAGTTTTCTAAATTTCAGAAGAGCCATGGGACGATTGAATAGGTACATTCAATGTATTGAACAAAAGAGGCCCTTGGTGGATTGGCCTGAAGTTTTATTTCCCTATGATCTGGTTACCTATAGATGAGTATCGTCCCATGTATGAATTGGAAGTAATAGAGAAAAATTGGGGTATAGAATCTATGGTGTCAACAGGTGTTAGGGCTACTGGGGAAGAAACACATGAAACCTACCAACTTATCACATTACATGAAACCTACTCTTGGGATAATCTCAATCTCAATCAGAAATTGGTTGCATGAGGACATGCAGTAGGGCTAGTTGGGGGGAGATTTTGGGCCCTGAATTTGTACCCTTTTTTCATCCATTCACCCTGTTTTGGAAATATTCTAAGTCACGTTTTACCTTTTTTGACAGTATCTTTCCCGTGACTTTATATTTCAACCCAAGGTACAAACTTTTTGTGAATTACATTATTCAAGTATTAATATAGGTTGTTGAGTGGTTTATTACTTGATTTTGGGTTTACTAATAAGATGGTTTGGAAGGATATACTTGCAGGCTGATGAAAGGCTATGCTCATTTAAGAATTTGATGTTGCTACTTCTTTACAAGCTCATAGGATGTCCCTTTCTGGTATGTTGCTACTTCTAGACGTTGTCTCTTCTTGAACCATGATGATGCCACTCCTAAAATTACGTTGATACTTGAGAATTTGGTCTTCGATTGATGCTCAAGTATAGGAACGAACATATGTCAACATGTCAAGCACGAGTGATCAAAGGGACAAAAGTACCAGTTGTTGTAATCTCGTGTGGTTTTGATGTTGTAACAAGAATACTCTATTTTGTACACTGATTATAACAACACAAATGTTCAACAAATCTTATACCATGTATTGATCAAATCGAATATTCTAATTATAAATATTGTTATATCAAGATGTATAAATCACAAGAACCCTCTTGATATGGGGGGTTGGAAAAGAGAAGAAGGAAAAAGTGTATAGTAGAGTCTAGAGAACTCATTACATCATCCTTTTTATAATATATGAGTATCTTGATTCATGTTATCTGAGCATTCATTTGTGAGTTATCTTAGCAACCCTGATTGGTGAAGGAAGGCCCCCCTTCGCTAATCAAGTGTTGAAATTCTATTTTTTTTAATTTAGTAGATTAGCATATATCATTTCATAATTTTTATTGTTGTATTTATCTTTTGTTTATGCAAGCTATTACTTGTTCCCTATCTTTGTTAATCCTGCGCGCTATTACTAGTTATTGATTAATGTTAATTTTAGGGGATGATACTTGCAGAGTTTGATTGGTCATTGGAAGGAATTAAGGATTTATGTCATTGATGTTAATTTTGGTTAAAGTTTTGTTGAAGCTTGTGCATCATTGAATTTCTTCGGATAGATGGGATTTCTTCTTAAATTATAGCAGGTGCATTCTCTTTAAAATCATCAGGAGTTTGTGGATTGCTTAAGGGTGATGTTGGGTTGTTTACAATGATTTCTTCCTAGCATGAATAGTATGGATTTAAAGTGATTTCCTTTCAAATGCATGTTGCCTGAATTAATTGGGATTGTTCTTTCAGTCGAGAGTTGTTTGGATTGAGTGCAACCTTATTTTTCTTATGACTTTACAAAACTTTAGATTAAACAACTTGGAGGTGTGTCTTCTTCAAGAAGATTAATTGAGTGATTTTTCCATCCATTTATTGCACGATCATTTAGGGTCACCAAGATTATAGAAGAAATTGTGGCTTGCATAGACTTTGCACATAACCTCAAAATAAAAGATGACCCCTAGTTTCACAATTAATGTGTGTTATTACTTGTTTAAAAATACATTTAAAAATGTCAAGAATTTGCTACTAAGATTTGGAGAAACAAATATATGGCTAGGTGTAACATCCGTCCTCTGCATCTGGTTGCACATCTGTTGATAAAAGATAAGTGTTTTATATATGTTTTTATGTTCTTATTTATGAGATTTGATTGTTGTGCATAAACTTTGTTCTTGAGTAAATCATATGTTGTGGTATATTGTATAGCTGGATGTATTCATAATGTTGTTAAATGCATGTAAAACCTCAATGCATTGCATTTAATTATGAGATTATTTTGATGTGTGCTTACTCTGAGTTTTAAGCAGTTGTACACTACCTTATGAATGTTAATTTAGCTACATTCATGTTTTAAGAATGTTGTTAAATGCTTGGGAATTTTTATAAAAAAATGTTGGGTTTAGTAGTGGGAACACTACAAAAGTTACTTTCTAGTGATTCACTTTTATAATTCAAGTGAAATGTAGTTTACAATAAAGCTATTTGATAACTCAAGTGTGCATGATATTTTTCAAAAAGTAACTTAATCAAAATAATGACTTGAACTCAAGACCTCTTATTAAATAAGATAACTTTCAACCAAGTGAGATGATGCAAAAAATATATCAAATGTTATCAAGGAGGAGGTTTTATTTTGAGCTTCTAAGTGTGTGCTTACCCCCAAAACCCTTGTGTTTGCCTAAAAAGAACTTCAACACGACCACACACAAAAACAAATGAAATTTTGAAAAAAAATGAAACTTTACATGACAAAGTTAGATCTCAGTTAGCTTACCTAGAAAATACAAGTTTTCTCTTTGATTCTGATCTGTTGAGCTCACATAAATCATAAACAAATAACATACACATAAAAGAAAACATTTTCTGGTCTATTTTTTATTCGTCTAGATCACATAGAGTGCATGACAAAGAGCATATGCAGGCTGAAAAGAGTAGCAAACTAGAACTACAAATAGAAAAATTGAAATATTAACTATGTAAAAAAATATAAAATGGTGTAATTAAACTTTATACCTCTGGATTTGATAAAGAGGGTCATATCTCAGGAAAATGGAAACCCTTTCAAGTGAAACAAAAAGTGTTTCTAACTAAAAGTGATTCTCTAGAAACGATGGAACAACCTACTTAGTCCAAAAATGCACATAAATAATAGAACCCATAAATATTTTCATGCATGTGACGACACAGGTTCAATATATTGATCAACAATGACAACAAGTCTTCAAACAAACTTTGATACCATGTTCGACAAAACATGGTATTTCTACATAGGAAAAACACTTTAAGCAACCACTCACACAATTATATAAAATATTAATACACCAGTGCTTTACATGGTTAAAACCTTCAAAGGGGGGTGTTGTAACATTAACAGCTCTAATGGTTTAGACCGGGCACTCTACAATTACCCTAACTTGTTCTCTCTCTGAGGTTTTTTCCATGACACCAAGTTTTTTCTGCAGCCATGACCAAAAGGGATCTGGGCCCCTAGTCGGAGTTCGATTCAGATGCAACTTCCTTCAAGGAACTCATCAAATCTCTAGGTAAGTCTCCTCCTCGCCCTTCGGTTTCATAGTTCGTCAAAAAGTTGGATCAACTCCTCGAAATCAAAACCCTATGATTTTTTTCCCATAATAAATTCCTCGCCTATGCCTCCAAATTCCTTGTAGATCAATTTACCGGCCTATGGACATCACCCTGTCAAGTGGAACTGTGGATTGTGTGGAAATGGAAACCCCTCATCAAGGGATGAATGAATCACTTCTTCTGTGGTAAGAGTTTCTATACTTTCTTTCTTGAGTTCAAAGAAGACAAGGATTTAATATTTTGAAATGGGCCATATTCTATGGAACCAGAGGTTTATATTTGAATCCTTGGACCCTATATTTTGATCAAGAGTGTGCTATCCGCACTGCATTTCTTGTATGGGTTCATATCTCCCTTCATTGTTGGGGGGATGATGTCCTCAAAAGAATTGGAAACTCACTGGGAAAATATATTGATAAGTTTGAACCCAAGGCCCCATTGTTTTCTTGTGCCCAAATTTGTGTAGAAGTTGACCTATAAAAAGGATTAGCAAAAACAATCAAGTTAAAATTAGATGATTGTGTTGGAAATTGGGTTCAGTGCTTCCTGTGAGTTTCATGACATGGGTTAACCCCCTCTTGTGGATCCTAACATCGATGATTGTGGAAAAGACTAATGCCTGCGGGTTTTGGTCTAACGACAATCATAGTCCAACAAATGGTATCAAAGTGACAGTGATCCAGGTGGATATTGGTGGCCACCCACCTGTTCCAACTGGCTCCTCTTGAAAACTTTTAGTTCAACATGTTATTCTATAATTCTTTGTAATTGTGGGTTCGACAATCCCAGGGCTATCTGAAGCCCTACATATCTTCCAGGTGGAGATTGGTGGCCACCCACCTAATCCAACTGACTTATTTTGGATGTTTTCATGTTAGTACATCTTTTTGTACTTCGACGACTATTTTTGGGCCCTAAACAATTTTTTTTTGGCTTGCCACAGTCAAACTATAGACAGAGTCATATTTTAATGGCATAACATGTAGTTCTCAAAATACCTTTCCAACATGCTATCATGCACCTAAAATGAAGGTCGTATGCAAAAGTTACGACCCCAGGAATTTGAGGTACCAACTTACCCATCAGGGCCCACATAACATTTGATGTTTCATATCCTAGGGTTAGGTTTTTGGATGTCTAGGGTTTTGGCATTCATGAGTAATGTTAAATAGGGCCCTGGAGCCTCATTGTAATGATTATTCTTAGATGAATGTGTGTAGTAGCCACATCTCTTCTCAAAGATAGCTACCACCATTTGAGCAAGTTGTTTTCAGTTCTACAATTTTACAGTTTCGGCCTATTTTATTTATTCAATAGAAGTTATTGTTCATTGTATATCTATTGTTGTTATCCATATCTATGTGTTATTTTATTTAGTCTATTATTCATTTCGTTCTTCTTGTAAATCCAGATGAGTGGTATAAGAGTGATTTGCTCTTCATTTATTTTTCTTTGTTCATGTCCCCAATAAGATCTAGGTACAAGAAGTTGGGACTCGAACCAGTTGACCCTTTGCAAGATTGGCCATGCTAAGCCCGAAAACAACACATGGGGGATGAAAATGAAGATGATGGAGCAGGATATCCTTTTAAAATGTTTCTTGAGGAATCCCTTACGCGATAAAGGAACAAAATGATGGACAACTTGCACATATCCTTCGGTGGATTCCTAGAGGAGACACATGAAACCCATGCAACCCCCTTCAAGGTACATGCAAGTTTTGATATTCCATTATTTGAATGAATGATAGATGCAGATGTTGTAGATAAATGGTTCTATCTGCTCAAAGGGTATTTTTTGGTCCACAATTTGTCGATAGGGAAAATATTACTTTTTCACTCCTCAAGGTTGTTCCCCATGTTAAGGGCTAGTGTGATACTTACTCTGAGCAAAGGTTCATAGAGGAATCTGCAATATTTGCAGTCAACCCCATGTGGTATTCCTTTAGGGATTCCATTAAAGAAAAATAATACCTTTTTGGAAGCTATGAGGACCAATACACAAGATGGACCACCCTGCATCAGTAAAGGGACCAAATAGTACCAGATTTCACCAATATTTTCCATACCCTGTGCACCAAATTGGGTATCAAATACTTTGAATGGCATTTGGTGATCAAATACCACAGTTGTCTGCACAGATACATTCAAACATAAATGGAGTTTTTGGACATCACATCTTTGGGTACGACTTATAGATATGTTGTCAAGATTGAGTAGAAATTTAAGCAGAAGAGGTGAGAGTTTGGATCTACAAACTCCTCAACAGCCAAAGAAGGGAAAAGGTAGCCCCAACCCACAAATAGAGGGACACAACAAAGATGGACACTCTCAGGAAAACTAGTCCAATCCACAACAGAAGAATATTAATGAGAAGTCGAAGAAGGACATGGGAAAATGGTGTGAATACCATAAAATCCCTTGGCACAACACTAAAGAATGTCGCTCCAAGAAATCACTGGTGGTCAAACTGAAATCTTTCGAGTCAGAGGAAAATCCTAACTCTAAATCAAATCTAGAAGGATGGAAGCAAATTATCGATGTTGAACCCAGTGCCACTGTCACTACCACCAAATTACATCCAATTGAGCCAGAAGAACCAGAGGAAGGGGAATGCCTCTTTCACTCACATATGTGGGTAAAGGGGGATCTACTTCATTTCCTTGTCGATAGCGGCAGTCAAAATAACTTGATCTCAGTAGAGGTTGTTAAGTGGTTGGACCTGCTGAAGACACCGCACCTGCAACCCTACACAGTCGACTAGCTTTGCCAAGGAAGATATCTTCGCGTGAGCCAACAGTGCCATATTCCCTACGATATCAATCCCTTGAAAGATGAGGTATTGTGTGATATTTCTCCCCTTGAAGTTTGTGATGTTCATTTAGGATAACCATATTTGTGGAAGAGACATGTTGTGTATGATTCTATACCCCGTGGTGTTATTATTACTTTGGGTAGACAATTGTACATGATACCATAGGTAGCATCGCCTACCGCTATTTATTTAATCTCTACTAAGTAATGCAATAAGGTCATTTTAGAGACTATGAAGTTTGTCTTCTTTGTGATCCGTGCTCACAATAAGCAAAAGTTCACCACCACATCTATGACCTCTACACAAAGCCTCACTTTGCAACAAAAGAAAGTGGACGATATCGTGGAAGAGTACAGAGACATCTTCTCCTCACCCACCAGGGTACTGACTCATTGCCAAGTCAAGCATCCAATTGATCTAACCCCCGACGAACCTCTATCTAATGGACTAGTCTATCGTCGTTCACTGATGTAAAGTGATAAAATCAAGTGTCGGATCCAAGAGTTGCTTCAATAGGGGCACATCAAACCCAACTCCTCCCCTTGTGGAAGACCGATTGTACTAGTGCGGAAGAAAGATGGGACCTGGCGGATCTACATTGACTACAAATAATTAAAAAAAATCATAGTTAGGAACCGATACCCAATTCCCCAAATTGATGACCTTCTTGACCAACTAAAGGGAGAAAAATTATTCAACAATATTGACCTAAAGTCTGGCTACCACCATGTTCCCATCGAGCCAACTGATGCATGGAAGACAAATTTCAAATCTAAAGAAGGTCTCTTCCAATGGCTGGTCATGCCCTTTGGCTTAAAAAATTCACCAACCACTTTCATGAGGTTGATGGATGATGTATTGATACCCTTCAACAACTCTTATGTGGTGGTATATTTGGATGAAATCCTCATCTTCAACAAAACTTGGGAGGAGCACATGCATCATATTCAGTAGGTTTTGAGCACTCTCGGAAACACAAGTTGTAGCCAACTTGGAAAAATGCTCCTTTGGCATGAACATGGTCCAATACTTGGGCTACTTTGTTGATGAGAATGGGGTACATGTGGATCCAACTAAGATCCAAATCATTCGTGATTGACCAGACCCAAACACACTAACCGAGCTTCAGAGCTTCTTGGGACTTTCCAACTTCTACCGATGGTTCGTGTTGGGATTCTCCCATATTGCATGGGCCCTCAGCCAAGTGACCAAGGGAAGTGGTAGGGAAAATTTCACATCAGATAAGGAACAACAATGAGAATTTGATGATCTAAAGAATTACTTATGCTTAGATCCAGTACTCTCCTTACCCAATATACAACAACCATTCGATATTGAAATTGATGCATTCGACTATGATGTAGGTGCAGTTCTCACTCAAAATGGTCATCCAGTAGCATATTGTAATGATCCCCCCGACCAACCTGAGTCCAGGGTACATCACTCTAGAGAAACCCCTCATGCTCTGACACCAGTCGGTAACATTCCTAGCCATCAGGATAGGCCATGCTACTCTAGGGAACACTTTCATTCCCATACTTCAGAACATACAGTAGCATACCCAATAGTCAACTAAGAAATACCACCTAAATTTACTCTTTAGACTGCATGCAACTAAAACATATACATACAACATGCTCACAGAAGCTTTACATCTAAGCATAAACAAACAATTACTTTTTGTAACATACGACTTTTATATTAAAATAACAGTAATTACCGATATGCATCATTTACAGGAAATTACCCATAAGCACACAAGCAATCATAGTCACATATATGATAAAATCGTAACATAGGCATGTAAATAACAAAATAGCATATCAATATATCATACAATTGGTAATTATCTTAGAAATACTATCACCAACTGATTACAGACTGTCCATGAACCTCCCAGCCATAGAATACAATGTTCATCACTCTCAACGATGAGTCACCTCCTAGCTGGGACTGAACTCCACCCAGGGTAAAGGGATTCCTATCCAGGCTAAGGATCATGGACAACAAGAAAGACTCTGTCTCAGGTGATCACTCAACTAATAGCCTACAACCTCTCATTCCCCACATGCATGTCCCACCCAAGGAAGTGTGCCCCTTCTCTGCTCAACAGTCCCTCGGCTGCCCCACTTCCCTTCCAGGGATTCAACAACAGGCTGGACCGGAAGTCTCAGAGCACTATAGTTGTAGTTTAGCACCTACAGAAATCAATCCCTAACAATTCTCTTTCTCAGAGAACTGCTCACGGGCCTGAAAACCCGCTTCTTCAATACCGCTCCAAGCTAACCACATACAACAACCAAAAAGGGTGGGGAAACAGACTTCGGAAAGGTGAAATGGTTATCTCAAGGATAATGGAATGTATGAGTGAAATGGTCATGGAGTCATTGATTGGATAACTAAGTGTGTTTTGGAATCAATGTGAACTCTCTGTGAAAAGTGATGGTCATCCTGATGGTCCTCTCCCTGTTCGTAAGGTATTTGTGTGAAAAATCCCCCCCTGAGCTAAGTTTCCCCACGATATGAATGCATGTTCCCAACTTGACACTTGTCATATCGGAAGTTACTTTTTTCCACTTGTCCCCAACTTTAGAACTTAGGATAAACTAATTACCCATACTTTATGTTTTAGGAAATATTAATATAATATTACCTTGACTTTTGGCCCTCCCTTTCCCTAACTGGTGAAGTTAAGTCACCCATCTCTTTTATCGTGTTTGGTCTGCACGTAGTGATGTATTTATATTAATCATGAGCCATGTACAAAGTAGGCGCATTGGCCCTTAACATCTAGGCGTTTTAGCTTAATACCCGAAACATAAGCATTCTGGCTTATAATACTGGCTCACTGGCCTATAATGCATATCATATACATAAAGGTTCATTGACCTTGGTATTTCATTCACTTTAGTTACTGTGCGTGGTATCTTCTATCCTCAAGGTTGTGTGCCCTTTAGTTACCGCGCACGGTATCTTACGAAGTGCATATTACATCATTTTACTGTGCAACTCATGTGCACAGTATGCCACATGATGTGCATTATCAAATGAGTTCAAAATAGCTCACCATCTTAAGTATATTTATATTACATTTACAATTGGGTTCGGTCGAGGGATATTACAATCCCCTCCCCTTATTTATGCACTATCCTCAATGCATCATACACCCATATATATCATATTTTTCAAAAATATTCAAAATGATGCGGGTACTTTGTCTGCATTGCATCTTCATGCTCCCAAGTAGCATCCTTAGGGCCGTACCAGGTCCATTGAAACTTTACAAGCCCTATATCTCGATTCTGAAATTGTTTGACTTTCCGGTCCAAAACGCACACCGAATGCACTTGAAAAGCACCTTCTTTCTTCACTTGAATCACATTCCAATCAATAACATGATTAGAATCGGGTATATATTTCTTTAGCAATGATACATGGAAGACATTTTGAACAGACATAGATGCATGCAATGCAATCATATAAGCAATTGGACCAATCCTCTCTAGGATTTCAAATGGTCCACAAAATATGGCTGCTAACTTGGCGTAGCTTCCCAGCTTCAGGGAACTCCTGTTAGCTTTCACTTTCAGGAAAACATGATCACCCACTTTGAATTCTCTATGGATTCTATTTTTATTAGCATAACTTTTCTATCTATCTTGGGCAACTTTCAAATTCTGCTTAATTTTTAACATTTGGTCCTCCATCTCCTTGAGCAATTCTATCCCAACTACTATTCTATCAGCTGGGTTATGCCAACTTACTGGAGTGTTGCACCTTCTACCGTAAAGTGTTTCAAATGGGCTCATCTTCACTAATTCCTAATACCCATTATTGTAAGCAAATTCTACCAAGTGTAGGTAGTCTTCCCATTTCAATGGTTTGTCCATCACATACATTCTCAACATATCTTCTATCACCCTGTTCACTCTTTTTGTCTGTCCATCAGACTCGAGATGATAAGTTGTACTAAAGTTCATATTCATTCTAAATCCTTTGAAAAATCATTTCCAGAAATTCGAGGTGAATTTTGGGTCTCTGTCAGACACAATCGTTTTAGGAATTCCGTGCAATCATGCCACTTCCTTCATGAAAATATCAGCAACATCTTTTGCCTTGTGAGTAGTTTTTAGTGGAATAAAATGGGCAGATTTTGTAAGCTTTTCCACCACCACCATAATCAAATCATGCATATTTCTTGTTCTAGGCAATCCCATAATAAAATCCATTGTCACCACTTCCCACTTCCATTCAGGAATGGGCAAAGGTTGCGGCAATCCTGCTGGGTGCCTATGTTCTGCTTTAACTTTCTGGAATTCCATACATATTGCGATGTATCCTGCTATCTCTCTCTTCATACTTGGCCAAAAGTATTGGCTCTTGACCACTGCTATGGTTTTATGATATCCAGGGTGCCCTACATAAGGAACATTATGCATCTCATGCAAAATTATACGTTTCAAGCCCTAGACATTTGGTACAAAAATTTTGTTCTTGTGCAACAGTATTCCATCTACTCCCAACTTATAAATATCCATTTTCCGAAGTATCTTACCCTATTGTAGCATTGCTACCAATTCTCTGTACTACAGATTTGTATTTGCGGCCTTCATAATTTTGCTTTTTACATCAGTCTGATACATGATGATGGTTTTAGCATGTAGTTCATGCACCCTCTTGTTGAGTGCATCAACCACTTTATTTTCTTTCCCTTTGATATGATTTATATCAAAGTTATATTTTCTTAGAAATTCTAACCATCTACTTTTCCTAGCATTTAGATTTGGCTGATCAAATAAATATTGCAGGCCATTGTGGTATGTTCTTATCTCAAACCTCTTTCCCATGAGGTAGTGTCTCCATTTCCTCAGGGCATGTACTATGGCTTCCAACTCCAAATCATGAGTGGCATAGTTTCTTTCATGATCTTTCAACTTACTTGGTTCATAACATATCATGAATCCATTTTGACTGAGGACTCCACCAAGTCCTTCATTACATGCATATGTTCATACAATGAAATCTTCATTTGGGTCTGCAATCCTTAGTATTGGAGCACTTGTCAATAATTGTTTCAAATGTTGGAAATTCCTTTCACAGTCCGATGTCCACTGAAACTTCATACCCTTTCTTTGCAAGGAAGTGATTGGGTGTGCTATCTTTGAGAATCCTCCAATGAATCTCCTGTAGTAACCCGCGAAACCCATGAAAGATCTAACCTCTGTCACATTCTTTGGTGCTGACCATTCTCTAAAGGATTCTACCTTCTCAGGGTCCACTGCTATCCCATATTTTTAGATGATATGCCCCAAATAATGAATTTGTTTCTGATAAAATGAGCACTTGCTCAATTTGGAAAACAACTGATGTTCCCTTAATACTTGCAACACCATCCTCAAATGATGTTCATGCTCTTCCTCTGACTTGGAATATATAAGAATGTCATCCAAAAAGACAATGACAAACTTGTCCAAATACTCTTGGAAAACACCATTCATTAAGCACATGAAAATAGCTGGTGCATTTGACAACCCAAATGGTACCATGGTGAACTCATAATGACCATACCTTGTCCTGAAGGCGGTCTTGCTAATATCTTCTTCTTTACTTCTTACCTGATGGTATCTTGATCTGAGATCTATCTTTGAAAATATCCTTGCATCCTTCAATTGATCAAAGAGGTCATGAATCCTTGGTAGAGGATATTTGTTCTTAACAATCACTTTCTTCAATTGTCTGAAGTCAATGCACAATCTTAACGTTCCATATTTATTTTTCACAAACAAGATTGGGGCACCCCAAGGCGATACACTTAGGTGTATATACCCACTTTTCAGCAGTTCTTCAAGATGCATTTTCAACTCCTTCAATTCTGGTATACGCATTATGTAGGGAGTCTTTGATACTGACGTTGCTCCAGGCATCAAATCTATAGAGAAATCAATGTCTCCCCTTGGGGGTAGTCTTGGTACTTCCTTGAATACATCTTCAAACTCTTTCAAGATGACATAATCCTCCAAATTTGGCACCTTGTCTTTAGGTGTCTCCTCCATATGATCTGCAAAAATTTGACATCCTTTTCTATAACATTTCTTCAGTTGCAATGCTGAAATTTCTCTAACGGTTACTGCTCTGGAAATTCCCTGCACTCTCCTTTGGTTCCCTTCTTCATCCAAGCAAGTGAATTCTTTGTGATGCAGGAGCATCTACATATCCTCAAGCGAGCCAGCGCGCACGGAGAGAGAACACACAGCTGGACAGTGCCAGCGCGCACATTTTGAAATACTTGGAAATTGGTGCGCCGTCGTTTGGACGAGGCATTCAAAACCTAACGCAGTTGTATTGTATTAGTAGA